>VWZI01005733.1:10397-42507 GCA_013396835.1 Psilopogon haemacephalus | reverse complement strand
TCATGTTGAGCTTCTCATCCACCCAGACCCCCAGGTCCTTTTCCTCAGAGCTGCTCTCCAGCCACTCACCACCCAGCCTGGATTTGTGCTTGGGATTGCCCCCACCCCGGTTAAATTTCATGAGGTTAGCCTGGGCCCACCTCTCCAGCCTGTCCAGGTCCCTCTTGGATGGATCCCTGCCCTCCAGCAAGTCGACTGTGCCACACAGCTTGGTGTCATCTGCAAACTTGCTGAGGGTGCACTCAATTCCTCTGTCCATGTCGCTGACAAAGATGTTAAACAGCACTGGTCCCAGCACTGACCCCTGAGGGACGCCACTTGTCACTGGTCTCCAGGTGGACATTGTGCCCTTGATCACCACTCTCTGTGTGCAACCATCCAGCCAATTCCTCATCCAGCAAGTTGCCCACCCATCAAGTCTGTGTTTTTCCAGTTTGATGCCACAGGTCATAACAATACAAAACTTCTCCTCAAGACTGGAATTCCTAGTTGAGCCTCATCACCACTTTAGAGCATATAATAAAAAAAATAAAGTGAAGACTCTACCTACATCCTTCTGATCAGGGTTATGCTGGGGTGCTGCACAAGCTTCATGTCATGTAGCAAACCCTAAGCAAGATACCATCCCGTTTTTTTCAGAACTGGAGCTACAATAGGTTGAAACTAATCTGGACAAGAAATTGAAGCAGAGGAAGCTTTTGCACAAATGCAGTTGTTTCAGAGAGTCTTTCATCCATGATCAGAAAAAGGTCTGAGTCATCTCCCACGTAGGGTCTCAAACCACCCTCTTGCCTGTGGAACTAGCCTCTCAACTATATGGCCTACAGATAACACTTTCTCCATAAGGCTCCTTGAATTGGCACAGTTTGGTTAAAGGACTGGTTTCCTCCTGAAGAACAGCAATTTGTGATGCCACTCTATGGTGTAGTTACTTTTTTACTGTTATTGACCATTTGCAGTAGAAGTCAGAGACCACTGGAGCTGCAAGATGCAGCTTGGTTCTTCTCAGGACTTTCAGGGCATAATTTGAAGACTCTACAACATGCAACCCAGCCCTGGACAAGAGAAGTCTGGATGTAAAAAAAAATAATAATAATCTAAGCAGAAGAAACTTTCCTAACTTCTTTTAACTCAGCTGGTAGTTGTTACAAGATTGGGGAAGAGGGGGCAAAGGGAATGGTGAATACATCCTCAAAATACATCAGGTTTCAAGAGGACAAAGTCAAGAAGCATGTGCTGTGGCTGAGAGTACCGGGAGAGGGGAAAGAGAGGGCTGGGGCATTCCATTTTGATTGACAACCTCACAAAAGCCATGGCCATGTCCTTGTACCAGAGACTGGCAAGAATCCACCCCAGTGCAATGACAGCTCCCAAAAGGAACATGTCACTGGGTGAACACAGGAGACAACAGCTTCCCCTCCTCTGGCTCACACACACACACACAACCCTCTTGCCATCAAAGGTGGCAGACACACATTGTCAGGTCCTCTTCCACAAATGCACGTTGGCAGCAGGTACACTGCGAGCTCAGCAGCAAGAGGAGTCACACATGACAGCCTAGCTGCAAAGAGCCATGGAAGCAAACCCACCCAACCATTAACCCAGCTCCAGTCAGTACTTCAACAAAAGTGCTTGTTAAAATCTAGACCAGGATGAAAAATGTGCTGAAAAACAGCAACTGGGACAGGGAGGAAAACCCACCACCTTCTCCTGCAGAGTCTGACACAGACCCAGGGTCTTGGTGGCTGGTGGGATAGCCTCAGGGAGTTCTCCACCAGGCAGTACCTGACTAGAATGAGCAGGGCTCTTGAGCAATGCCAGTGGAATGGGCTGGGTGGTTAATGGAGCCCAGCATTAATCAGGCAGCACGTTCCTCTGTTTACTGCTGCTCCACTTAGGCAGGGCTATTCATTTCCCAGGATATGGGAAGCCAAGCACAGATGCTGATGAGGCAGACACCGAGAGACAGAGCCAGCACACAGCAATTCAGCACCAAGTGCAACTACACACTCCCTTTAATCTCAGCTAAAGATGTCCTTCCAACCCTCCCGCCCAGCTTCCTTTAATAAACTCTGATAATCATGGATAGAAGCTTTTCTTTAAGAATCTACACGGTGAGAGAAAAAAAATCACACAGAGACATTGTCAACAGCTCTCCCAACAAAGACAATCTTCTAACTTCAGCTAAATCCTTTCTCCCTGTCCACACCTAATGGAAGCTGAAGGCAAGTACCTGTCTGAGGACATGCCAGACCATCTTCTACTTGGAGCTTGAGCTAATGAAGAGATCTTGACTCAAGCTGCAGCTTGTCCCAAATAAATTACTTTCAGGAGTGCTTTATTTGCAAGGCATTTATGCAAAGGCAGGACACCATGGCCTTCCCTCCTCACAGAGATGATTCTATTTGGGCACTCAGATGGTGCCTATCACCTTGTTACCAGTGTGCTCAGGTGGCCAATAAGGCCAACAGCATCTTGGCTTGGATTGGTAAGAGTGTGACTAGCAGGACCAGGGCAGGGATCATGGCTCTGCATGCAGCATTGGTAAGACTGCACCTCAAACACCGGGTTCAGTTGAGCATCACTAACTACAAGGAAGACATTTTTGTGCTTGTGTGTGTCCAGGGAAGGGCAACAAAGCTGGTGAAGGATCTAGAGAACAAGTCCTGTGAAAGGCATCTGAGGAAACTAAGACCTTCTCAATCTCCTGAATTTCCTGAAAGGAGGTTGGAGCAAGGTGGGTGCTCTTCTTGTCTTCCAAGTAACTAGCAATAGAACAAGCACAAATGGCTGCAAGTTACACCAGGGGAGGTTCACTATGGATATTAGGAAAATTTCTGTACAGAAAGAGCAGTCAGGCATTGGAACAGGCTGTTCAGGAAGGTGGTGGAGTCACCATCCTTGAAGATGTTAAAAAAGAAAAAGTAGATATGGTACTATGGGGGCATGGTTCAGTGAGCATGGTGGTGTTGGGATGGCAGTGGGACTCGATGATCTTAGAGGATTTTTCCAACCTTAATGATTCTCTAATCTCCCAGAAGTGAATTAAGAAATGAGATTAAATTGTCTCGAGTAGGACTTTCTTCTTTTTTGCCCGGCTTCCCTGTGTGATCAAATTGCTTGTGGATGGTGTCTCTGCCTGCATTTCAGATCTGGTTTCCTATCAGCAAAAGCAGGTCAGAGCTGTGCTCCTTGGAGCTTGGGAGGGAGAGCAGACAGGTTTGTAATGGCTTCTTATTTCCTCCAGGAATTGGCCACACAGAGGCTCAAAGGAAAGAACACAAATATTCAGTGTCACAGAAAGAAGAATGGAGTTTTGAGGTCATGGAAATAACCTACAAATCCAGAGACCAGAGTTAAACTCTCTTTTCTGGAGCAGACTCACTGGTGAACTCCATGACTAAGTGCCACCTTCCATGACTCAGGTAACAGCATTTTCAAGTCTCCTGGAAAGATTCTGAGGATAAATCTATTAAAATTATTCCTTATCACAGTAACTTAGGAAATGTAAATCCTCAGACAAGCAAACTATTGTAGCAAGAGCACACAAGGTCACTGATTTTAGGTAAACCATGCCACAGGAGTGCCTAACTTTGTTGACTCTACCTTGAGAAACCTGTCTGTAAGGACACATAGGTCCAAAGAACTGAGAAAAGTGAAACATTGCCAAATGTCAAAGTGCCAGGTTGGCTTCTATTTCATTCTCATCCCCATCGAAGCCATTGTACACTTCAGGAACTTTGTTCTCCTCACTACAAAGTGTTTTGTAGAATCATTTTGGCTGGAAAAGACCTTTAAGGTCATTCAGTCCAGCCACTAACCCCTCACTGCCAGGTCACCACTAAACCATCTCCCTCAGAATCACATCTACTTAGCTTTTCAAGCCCTCCAGGGATGTGGACTCCACCACTGCCCTGGGCAGTCTGTTTGTCTCCTTTAATTCACTGAAATGCAACTCTCATGGGGTGGAGAGTGCCAAAGTAGCCAAAAAACTAAAAGCCACTTCATAGGTAAGGAGACCCTGATTGGCTCTAAACACAAGCAGGAATAAACACTACCTCTTCCCTTAAAGGAATGATGAATATTGAAAAGCAAATGAACTGGGTTTCATCTCAGTAGGCCTCCTCAGCTTGTATATCAATTACAACATTTTAGGACAGCCTTGAGGAAACAGCATTTCCTTCCTTAGATAGCAAGCTTATGCTCTCAGATTCCCTTCAAGGCTTCATGGACTCTGAAGAGTACCCAAATGAACTATTTACATTTTGTAAACCTGGTTCAGATGGGAGTCCTAAATCACCACTTTGATCCTCAAACAACCAGGAAAGGGCTCTGACCCCAGCTTTCCCCATGAATCACCAAGCAGCTATTTTCTGGCTGAGGCCGTAGAGCAGAGTTTATGTTGCACTGAATGGCAGTGGGTGGATGTTTCCCCTGCTTTCCAAACTTTGGAAGATCTGTGAGACACAAGTCCTCTCTCTCAGGCTGAAGTCTTGTAATTTGCACTGTATAAATCCATGAAAAGCCAAATTTCAGAAGACAGGGATCGTACTTCAGCTGTCACCTGAAAGCCAGGCAGAGACAGTAACTCTTTATTCACAGTGACTTTGTGATTACTGGCTATTTCACTCTCACAACCTATATGAGATGCCGACAAGGATAAAATGTGAAACCTAAAGCAAAAATCAAAGCACTTGGATCAACCTTAGTTATTGGAGCTCTGGGATCTATATTTTAAGGAGGGAAAACAACTTGCAAAGAAGCCAGGAGGGAATCTCCAGTCTTCAAAGGTAGCTGGAGCAGAACAACCTGAGAGACACAAGGTAAAGGCAACAAGATTTGGAAAGTCAGAAATGATACCAGGATGAGGAATACGGTTTTGAAATCCTGCTTCAGAGGGGTGTAGTGCTGGTGAATTTGCTGTGTAGGATCAGCCTATCTTCTTACTAGATGAGCTTCAGTTACAAGTGCTTGATGGTTCAGGGAGCCTGAGAAGTTAAACTTCCTGAGGTTTAGCAAGGCCATGTGCAAGGTCCTGCACCTGGATCCAGGAAATACTCAGTACCAATACAGGCAGGAGGATGATGAGATAGACACCAGCCATGTGGAGAAGGACTTGGAGGTGAAGATGGGTGAAGAGCTGGACATGAGTCATCAACATGCTCTCACAGTCCAGATCCAGCTGTGTCCTGGGTTGCATCCCCAGCAGTGTGGGCAGCAGGTGGAGGGAAGGGATTCTGCCTCTCTTCTCCACTGAGACTCCACCTGGGTCCAGCTCTGGAGTCCACAGGAGAGAGATGGACCTGGTGGAGTGGGTGCAGAGGCTGCAAGAAAGATGCAAGGGCTGAAAGTCCTTTGTCATGATGACAGACTGAGAGAGTTGGGGCTGTTCAGCCTTGAGAAGACTCCAGGGAGACCTTCTTGTGATGTTTCAGCACTTAAAAGAGGCCTATAAAAAAGACGGGGACAGACTTCTGAGCAGGGCAGCTTTAGTTGTGGCAGGATAAGGGGTGATGAGTTTAAACTAAAAGAGGAGTGACTCAGACCAGATCTAAAGATGACATTTTTTATCATGAGGGTGGTGAGACACTGGCCCAGGTTCCCAGAGAGGTGGTAGATGCACCATCCCTGGAAGTGTTCCAGATCAGGTTGTACCAGATTCCAAGCAACATAATACAATCAAAAGATGTCCTTGTTTACTACAGAGGTGTTGGACTAGGTGATCCTTAAAGGTCCCTTCCAGCCTAAACCATTCTGTGACTCATTATGAAGAGTGCACAACTGGCCAGCCCAACATGATTAATTGCAAGCACAGCTGTGTACTCACAGAGAACCAGGATCTTCAAGAGTAAGGACCACCAATCCTGGACCTACATCAAACTTTAGAGTCAGAAGCAGGCTGAGCACACAGCAGGAGTAGGAACATAAAGAAAATGCTGTTAACAAAATCATATCACTAGGAGGAAAGAGACAGATAGAGGTGTGATGATTTCAGTGATGCAGGGTTTGCAGCAGAGGCAAGAACAAAGTCTCCCTTTTCACTTTATTCAGCATAAAACTTGCTCTTTTCATTTACAGTGGGTATCCAACATATTCTGGAGTAGCAAGCACTAGCCGTGGATGGGGCCAGCAAAAAGACCAGACACAGCAAATCACTCGTTTTCAGCTTCCCACCTGAGTGGCTAAAGAGAGCAGATGAGCAAGTACAGTGCCATAAAACAGGGAAGGGTGGACCTATCGTCTCCTATCAGAGCCAGATCTTGAGTCCAACACACTCATTATCACTAGCAGGAAGGAGTAGTGCTGACTGGCATTTGTTCTCCCCAGCCTAAAAGAAAGCTTCAATTTACTGCAGCCATCAATTTTTTTTTTTTTTTAAAGGGACAACTGTATTATGGAGGGAAAAAAAAAAAACAAAAAACAAAACCAAACACAACAAGTTAGACCTCTCCTTGTTTTATTTTCTCTGCAATTACCAATTCTGGCCAAATTCCTAAGTGTTTTTAGGTGGGTCTTTATGCACCCAAGAACCTTCTGGGCAGACGCATGCCGTTTATTTTAGAGCTGCCTTTTTACATAACAGCTTTTCCAGCAACTGGCCTCTGCCTTTCAGCCCTTGCACAGGTCAGATGAGGGACAGGCTTTTTCCATGATTCTGTAGCACCTGGGGCAATTAGGTCCCCATTTGGTTAGTTCAAAATTCGCACATGTTAGCTGAGCTAATCTCTTCTACTGACTTCATAAGCTTGAAAATAGATCTGTAAGAGATGTTGTAAGGCTGACAAGTCCATAAATCTGCCCCAAAGTTCACCAGCCCCAAATTCCAGAAATCTTCTGCAGATATGAGATTGCTGCAGAGCACAATCTCTTCTTTATAATAAAAACTGCATTAAAATTTGTCCTAGCTCTTAATCATTCTGGCTTAAAAATACTTTTTGTCAAGTTCAAAACAAAGCAGGGCTCAGTACAGCTGCTTTGTTCAGAAGGAGATTCCCCCTGAGAAAAGAACACCCGAGATTAGACCAAAAAAGAGATGTCCTCTTCAGAGGACTTTTACATAACCATAGAATCACAGAATTATAGGATTGGTTTGGTTGGAAAAGGCCTTTAAGAGATAAAGTCCAACCATTATCTAACTATACCAAATCTGGTGCTAAAAAGTCGTAGAATCACAGAATGCATAGAGCTGGAAGAGACCCTTGAAGGTTATCTTGCCCAACCTGCAGTGATCAGGAACATCTCCAACTAGATGAGGGCTGCATCAAATTTGTATTTTAATGTCTCCAGGGATGGGGCCTCAACCACATCTCTGGACAACCTGTAAAACTTGTAAACCTAGAAGATATAAACCACCAGCACCACATCTATATATCTTCTAAACACTTAGAATCATAGAATGGTTTAGGTTGGAAAAGACCTCAAAGATCATCCAGCTCCAATCCCCTGCCATAGGCAGGGACACCTCCCACTAGATCAGGATGCTCAAGACCTCATCCAGCTTGGCCTTGAACACCTCCAGGGAGGGGGCAGCCACAACCTCTCTGGGCAACCTGTTCCACCCTCACTGTGAAGAACTTCCTCCTAACATCCTGTTTAAATCTCCCCTCTGCTAGTTTGAACCCATTCCCCCTTGTCCTGTCATAACAAGACCTTGTGAATAGTCCCTCCCCAGCCCTTCTGTAGGCCCCCTTCAGATACTTCCAGAGTGCTTTGGCTAAAATCTGCTCTCCTCACTTAACTTAGAATTTTTTTAACAGCCTGAAGGGTAGTTGAGATCTCACCCAATCCAAAATGCAAATGAAGTGACAGGACTCTGATGGAGAGCCCCACACTTGCACTAGCAGGGACATCCAGCTGAGACACAATTTCAAGGCCAGAAGCAGCAAGGGAGATTGACTCTACCCATTCTGTAGATAGCTGTAATGAGGTGGTGTGGACACAGCGCAGATAAGCAGCAGCTTTGTGAGCACTGCAGGGAGGGGAAAAAGAAAAAAAACCAGAGAACTAACATTTGACAGGGAAGCATAGAATCACAGAATGGTTTGTGTTGGAAGGGACCTTTCAAGTCATCTATCCCAGGCACCCTGGTAGGGAGTAGGAACATCTTCAACCAGATCAGATTGCTGAGAGCCATATCCAGCATGACCTGGAATGTTTCTAGGGACGGGTCATCTACCATCTCTTTGGGCAACCTGGGTCAGAGTCTTACAACTTGCAAGGTAAAAAAATTTCTCCCTCATATCCAGTCTATATCTCCCTCTTCTAGTGTAAACCCATTACCCCCTTGTCCTGTTACAACAGGCCCTGCTGAAAGTCTGGCCCCATCTTTCTTACAGACCTCCTTTAAGTACTGGACGGCCATAATAAGGTCTCCCCAAAGCCTTCTCTTCTCCAGGCTGAACAATGCCAACTCACTCAGCCTGTCCTCACAGCAGAGGGCTTCCAGCCCTCTCTATCCCACCACAGTCTCATGATGCTCCATTTTACAGGCAATGCAGGAAGATGACAAAACCAGGAGCTTTCAACAGAGAAGCAGCAGCAAAGGTCAGTTCTCCCATCCAATAAAATATCCAGATAAACTATTCTTAATTTACTATTATTTTTCTCTTCAGGTGACTTTGCAACTGCAAGGCAGGGGACAAGCCTCATTGCTGCCAACACACAGAAAGGCCATAGAGAAGTTCTTCTGAAAGCCCTGTCTGACTGTTGCTGCAGGATGTTGCTGTAAGTTTTCTGAGGAGCAGCTGAGAGAACTTGGATTGTTCAGCCTAGAGAAGAGGAAGCTGAGAGAAGGCCTTCTTGATCTCTACACCAGAGTGCAAGGAGGTTGGAAGGTTGGAGCAAAGTGGGTGCTGGTCTTTTCTCCTAAGTAACAAGTGATAGGACAAGAGGAAATCATCTTAAGCTGCACCATAGGACATTTAGATTGGATATTAGGAATGACTTCTTTACTGAAAGAGTAGTGAGACATTGGAACAGGCTCCCCAGGGAGATAGTAGAGTCCCCATCCCTGGAAGAATTTAGAAGCTATGTAGATATGACACTGAGGGAGATGGTTTAGTGGTCAACTAGTAATGCTGGGTAAACAGAATTGATGATCTTACAGATCTCTTCTAACCAAAATGATTCTATGATTCTGTGATTCTATTCTGGAGTAACTAGCTCCAAATCATACTTGACAGCCTCCAAATATTGCTGAGCTAGACAAGACAACAAGATCAGATACGGACAAGAGACAGAATTGTGTTAATAGAGGTAAAATGATAATCACATGTTCTGTTTGTTAACAGCAAGATTAGAAGTGAACTGATGTTGTAGACACACACAACGGCTGCATTTGCAAGGAGATACACAAATCTCTCCTGCACAGCAAACAGACACATTTATTTTTGTACAAATTATGCCAATTCCTCTGCTCGTGGTGCAGGGCAGTGTGTGCATGCATAATTACAGGCAGCATTAGCAGCAACACCTATGGCTCAGGTTGTCTGACATGTTCTTTACCAAGACTCAGTTTTAAGGTCCTCATTACTTTGACAGGCTTGAACAACTCAAGGGACAATTTCCTCAGCTTGGTGTCTGCCTCGGGCTAACATCACTGTAGAAAGTTGCATTCAGAACAGTTTGGACAATTCTGAGAACTAAATTAGGAGAAAAGTTTCTTGCATGTTACTGATTTTTTTTTTTTTCTGTGCTTGACCTTGGTTATATTCTTATCACTGTCTTAATGAAAACCTTCCATGGCTTGGAGTAGGTATTAATAATCGGGAGAGTCTTCTCATTCTGTCACAAAGATCTTCTGACCACACCTGAAAGTGTCTAAATCCAACCAAGTTACAGAATCTAATGATATGTACATTGCAAGTAAAGATTTTTGCCTTTCCCACTGCTTCCAGGATGGATCAGCCAGTGCTTGGGCTACCACCACAGAAGGAGTAAAACATGCTCAACATCAGGGATGAAGGGACTAAGTCAGTTTTCCCCACATTTCTTGGTTGGAAGTTGTTGTGGTGCTAAGCACTGCTGCTGAGGACCAACTCATCTGTGCTCCCTGATGATCTTCTGCTGCAACTCAGCTTAATTAACTCAGTCTGAAAGTGAAAGAGAAGGATCCTTTGACACAAGGAAAGGAAAGTGGGGGAGGGGGAGAAAATTGGGCAGAAACAATTTAAGGAAAGGGATGTGAGCAGAGACTGGGAAATGTGGGCAAATTGCAGATTTGCAAGTTCTGTAATCACTGAAACATCCTCTCCTCATGAATGGGGCATTGATCCCACAACCCTTGAGTCTCCTAATTCCCCTGAGATGATTTTCTTTCAGCTGCTGACAAATCTGGAGGTCAAATTAGTTACATAAGGTTAAAGTTCTGGAGAGACATTTCAACTTTTTTTTTTGCCTTGCTCAAGAGCTTAGAAAATGCAAATCAAAACAAAAGGGAAAGGACAGAAACAAAAGAATAGCAGGCAGTTCCTGAACTGTTTCAGACTTCTTCAGGAGATCTTCCTAAGAAAAGACAACACTATGCCCTTCACATTCCTCCTCAATACCAACATGTAAAGCCAACACTATGCCCTTCACATTCCTCCTCAATACCAACATGTAAAGCCAAGCCTGGAGTGAGTTACCAAATTATGAGACTTAACAGAATCAGGAGCAGTAGCTCCTGATTTTTTACAGACTATTCCTATGTATCCTATAACCACAGGAGTGACACAGGAGGATGGAGTGACACAGACCCTGATGACAAAAAGCTGCTGTTACTTTGCCATCCCACCCTTATCTCATGCCAGTACACCACACCTTGTCTCGAAGGGCTTTCCCCAATAAAATAATAGCAAGGGCAGCCAGCAGCTCTACTCAAGATTTTCCTACTAAGAGCACATCTCTGCTTCCAAGAGTTTCAGTCTAGAAGCACCTCAGGGAAATAAAGGTCTAAGGTGAAGACTTGGCCAAGATCACATGGAGTTAGTGTGGCTAAGATGCACAGCCTATGGGTTTAATGCCAAGCTCAGTGCCATGGTGACAAGTATCCTGTGAAGTCACACATGCAGCACCTGGAGAACCTCTGTTTACATCTCCTGTGCTTCATCTTTTACGAACATGACCCCCTCTAATGACTCCAGAGCAGTAAACTCCCATCAGTCTTAAACCCGTCCACTCCACCAGCACTTTGCTAGCGTCAGCAGAATAGATGCATTCTACACTAGTGTGTCATTGGTGAAGCTACTTTAAATAGTTCAGTGGTCACCCTGTCCAGCTGAGTATCTGCACGGATGCATCCAGAGTGTCCTGAAAGGATATAGCACAGAGTCCTGCTGCTGGCACCTAGCCTGCAGAGCCAAGGAGAGGAAGCGAGGAGGTGTCTGCTTCAGCTATGCCTCTGTGAGAGCTTTCTGCAATTTAAGTTGTGCACCTGGGGAGGAATAACCCCCTGAACCACTACAGGTGAGGGGTTACCTGCTGGAAAGCAGCTCTGCAGAGAAGGACCTGGGAGTACTGCTAGACAATAAGTTCACCGTGAAGCAGCAATATGCCCTCATGGCCAAGAAAGCAAAATTCTCCTGGGATGCATTCAGAAGAGTGTGGCCAGCAGGTCAAGGGAGGTTCTCCTCCCCCCCTACTCTGCCCTGGAGACACCATACCTGGAGTATTTTCTCCATTTCTGAGCTCCCCACTTCAAGAGGGACAGGCAACTGCTGGAGAGAGTAGAGCAGAGTGCCACAATGATGCTGAGGTCACTGGAGAATCTCTGTGAGGAGGAAAGGCTAAAAGACCTGGGGCAGTTTAATATGGAGAAGAGTAGCATGGAAGGGCATCTTCTCAATGCTGATCAATATCTAAAGGGTGGAGGTCATGATGATGGGGTTGGACTCTTTTCAGTGATGCCCAGTTATAGGAAAAGGGGCAACAGGTACAAACTGGAACACAGGAGGCTTCACTTGAATAGAAAGAAAAAATTATTTCCCGTGAGGATGCTGGAGCCATGGACCAGGCTGCCTAAAGACACTGCGGAGTCTCCTCTAGAGAGATTCCAAGCATGCCTGGACATGTGTTCCTGTGCAACCTCATCTGGGTGTACCTGCTTTACCAGGGGGGTTGAACTATACAATCTCCAGAAGTCTGTTCCAGCCCCCACCATTCTGTGATTCTGACAAACCTCGAGAAGAGACACTGTCCAACTGCTGTCAGCAATGGCACTTTGTAGAGAGCTTACTACTGCTGCTGCAAAGCACACCTGCAGAAGGCAAAACCTCCTTCTACAAACATCTTCCCTGAGACAGACACTCACATATGGATGGAAGCTGGAGGTGCTTTGCACTTTGCAGGATCTGGTCCTTCATTTGTGCAAACGCCTGCCGAGTGCTATCAACAAGCCAACAAATCACCGTAGAGCAGCCACAAGGAGGCTGATGCAATTGTTTTAGCCATTTGCACAGCCTCGTAATTGCAGATCCATCATCACAACACATTAGCTGTGTTAGGATAGGTGTTACAGAGACAACCCAGCACCAGAAAAAGCACGAGTCCATTCTGTCTGCAGAAGATAGTTTATGATTTTGCAATAACCAATGGTTATTGGGTCACACAACCCAGAAGAAAGTTGCTTGTTTGCTTAGAGTCAGCTACAAGCAAAATGTCACCCCGAAGTCTAATTTAATCCAGATCCAAAACACCATCTGCTTTGTTCATCTCTGCTCACACAGTCTAAGGGCACCTGTGTCTGTGACAAGGGGTATTTTTAATGCGGGGCCGTAGGAAGGTCATCTCTGTTTATAAAATCCTGCTCATTAGAAATGGTGGTCTTGATGACACAGGTTGTAAGACCTGAAGAAACACTACAAAACACGTGCTCAGGTGCTGAAACAGTAAGACCCACAGAGGATTTTTTTCTGTGTGCTTTCCAGGAAACACCATCAAAGCTGCATTGCAGAGGGCAAGCCTGCCCTCATTTTCCCACTGCCTCCCTCTCTCCACTCTTCCTGCTCTCCAGAACAAGACTTGTTGCTCTCTTCCCACACCTCTTAGCAATGCAAATCTGCATGTCAAATGGTGCAGAAGTCTCAAAACCTTGAAAAAAAATTTAAGCCTGTGCCCTTGCACCCCTGCCCTTCGGTGATTTGATCACAGCTGTTTTAACACAACACATCATGGTTGTGGAAAATGCCCCTGCTCACTGCAGAAGAGCTGGGTTACAGGATCTTCAAGGTCCCTTCCAGCCCAAGCCCTTCTGTGGTTTTATGATCCAGTGCTGAGGAGACTTGGGTAAGAGACTGGAGCAGGCAGTGCCTTGTCCTGGCTCCTGTGTGGCTGGGACGTGCAGCTTGGGACCAGATGGGGAAGTTTGGGTAGCTGCAGATGAGTTTTAATGACACAAGGCATGCACTTAGACAGGAGGCTAGGCTGAAGTTTACCCTTGCTTCAAAAGTTAAAGCCTATAAATCATTTGATTTGACTACAGAAAAATGGCAGGGGAGGAGAGGAAGGAAAAAGAAGTTTGGGTTGTAGGCAGGAGCATTTGGCTGAATGCAGCATCAGTTTGTGTTGAATTTATCAGGACAGACCTGAGGAGCACATTCAGATGCCACTTCTGGGCTTACTTACAATCACAGAATCATAGAATCCTTTTGGTTAGAAAAGGCCTTTAAAATCAAATTCAGCCATTCACCCAGTACCGCCAAGTCACCACTAAACCATGTCCCTCAGCACTCCATCTACACAGCTTTTAAACACCTCCATGGATGGGGACTCCCTGCCCTGGGCAACCTGTTCCAGGGCTTGGCAACATTTTCAGGAAAGAAAATTTTCTTAATGTTCAGCCTAAACCTCCTCTGGTACAACTTGAGGCCATTTCCTCTCATTCTATTATTTTAACCTAGTAAACAAGACACATGGATGTGGTGTGTAGGGATGTGGTTTAGTGGCAGCATCTTAGCAATAGTGTTGATATTGTGAGATCTAGCTGAGTGGTTGCTCTTGATGATCTCAAAGGTCTCTTCCCAGCTCAACGGTTCTATGATTCATACAAGGTACAGTCCTTTACCACAAGTGACTATTGCAACAGCTGCAGAATCTTTTTACAGAATCATAGAACCACAGAATCAGTCAGGGTTGGAAGGGACCACAAGGATCATCTAGTTCCAACCCCCCTGCTATGCCCCAGGGACACCCTACCCTAGATCAGGCTGCCCACAGCCTCATCCAGACTGGCCTTAAACACCTCCAGGGATGTGGCCCCAGCCACCTCCCTGGGCAACCCATTCCAGGCTTTCACCACTCTCATGCTGAAGGACTTCCTCCTCACATCCAATCTGAATCTCCCCACCTCCAGCTTTGTTCCGTTCCCCCTAGTCCTGTCACTACCTGAGAGCCTAAAAAGTCCCTCCTGAGCTTTTCTGTAGGCCCCCTTCAGATACTGGAATGCTACAATAAGGTCACCTCGGAGCCTTCTCTTTTCCAAACTGAACAGCCCCAACCCTTTCAGTCTGTCCTCATAGCAGAGGTGCTGCAGCCCTCTGATCATCCTTATGGCCCTATGAAAATAAAAGCATTGCACGAAGGAGATACACAGACACCTACAAGAAGAGCCCATCTAGAAACTTCCTTTGGCAGAGTGACCTTTACTAGGTCAGTGCCAGCAAACACACTCAAAAACTGGAAGACTTGCTGTGTGGACCAGACGACGCTGCAGCAATATGATGGCTAAACACTATGGACACATCACACACCGACCAATCCTCTGTCTCTGCAGTAAATAAGAAATCCCCACCAGCTGTCAGCAGAAGGAAGCCCATAGCTCACAGAAGAGAGCCCACAGCTCCCAGCTGGAGTCCTGCCAGATGCTGGAATGCCGCGATAAAAACTGCAGCATCATGCACAGGTGTAAAAATGTTATCGTAGTTCAATGGGTTATTAATAACAAGATATTCCTCCTCTGTGGCCATCTGCATCCCATACACCCCCACAAATCCGGCACTTTCCTCTTCCAGCTACAACACACTCTCTCATTCAGGGAAGATAATTCCTTTTATTTATATCTTTGTCTTCAAATCATGCATGAAGGTAGCGCTCAACAGGCGGTTTCTCTGGTAGGGTCCATGCAGACTAACATTGTGCCAAGCACCATGAACCCAGAACAGAGGGTTTTCTACCAAGGTGCCAGGAATAACACAAATAAACTCTTCTTCTTTCCCTGGCTTGATATCTACAGCTCCCACACATCACTACCAGCGGGGCTTTAAAACTAAAACAGACTGGATCTACGTGGCATGAATTTATTCTGGAAATTTATCTCTTCTTGCTGAAAGCTCTGTGTTTGCTTGATCTTCCTGCCTTCCAAGTCCTACAAGTGCCACATGTTGCACAGCTGGATTCCTGACAGAGAAAGAAAACAGAAGAGAAAAAAAAAAAAAACAAACAGATTTCATATATATATATAAATATATATACATGCAAATGCAATGGCCAAGGATTTCAGGTTGCCTGTAAACTTCAGCAAAGTAGCTTCACATATCTCCAAGAGACCCATGTGCAGGGAACACAGAGCTCTTGAGCTTCCAGAAGTCTGCTCTCCCTGGGCAGAAGAGGAAGGAAAAGAAAATAGGAGGCTCTGAAGGACTTGCTGCTCTGAAGATGCTCAAGACTGGCCCTTGCAGGAAAGGATTTACAGAAAAAAAAATGTATCAGGGAAGGCTGGAGATAAGA
Source organism: Psilopogon haemacephalus (assembly GCA_013396835.1). NCBI lineage: Eukaryota > Metazoa > Chordata > Aves > Piciformes > Megalaimidae > Psilopogon > Psilopogon haemacephalus. The sequence goes on along the minus strand of VWZI01005733.1, from coordinate 26,805 downwards.
CAGTCATGAGGAAGAAAGACAGATTGGTGTGGCAGGAAGGGAAATGCTGACTACTTTTAATTCTCAAAGCTGCTGGGCTGTGTCTACTAAAATAATAATGTGTCTAGCTCCAGAAGAATTTGTTCACCCTCAGCAGCCCTAACAAGAATACCATAGAATCATTAAGGGTGGAAAACACCTCTAAGACCATGAACTCAAGCATCAACCCAACACCACCATGCTAAACAATGTCCCAAAGTGCCATGTCTACACATTTTTTGAACACTGCCAGGGATGGTGACTCCACCACCTCCCTGAGCAGTCTGTTCTGATACTCGACCATTCTTTTAGTTAAGATTCTTCTTCCCCGATATCCAACCTAAGCCTCTGTAGTGGGTTTGCAGTGACCTCCCCCCCCCCCACCTTTTTAAACCCCGGCTAAAACTCAGAAAAACACACTGCAAGTTAATAAATGAAGCTTTATATTTACAGCAATGCAAATATACAAGCAAATATTTACAAGATATAACAGATATTTACAGAAATATACAGCAAAAAAGGTAATAAACACAGCACACCCCTCCTGGAGACCAAAATCCCCAGAAGAGGGTAACCAAAACCCCCTACCACCTTTCTCCCCTTTCCCAGCTTTATCTCACCACCTCTTGATGCTGCAGATAAGCTGAAGATCAGAGAGATTAATGATAGGAGAAAGGGTTAGTCGTTTTAGTGATTTTACTCTGAATCTAGCCAGCAAGACTAAGAGACAAAGGAAAAAGCTACCGGAGCCAGCACAGACCCAAGCCAGAGTGGCCCCCCAAGCAGAATGGCTTATCTGGATGTTTTGAGAACATTTCTTAAAACATTTTTTTTTGTCTCTGTCTCAGTGAAACTTGGTGAAGTGACACTGTGTTGTTTAACTCTCTCTCAGCCAATAGTCTAATTTCTCACTCAAATTCTCCAATTAGCTCAAACCAACACAGCCTCCTCTAGCACAACTTGAGACCATTTCCTCACTACTATCTCTTGATTCTTGGAAGAAGACACCAAGCCCCACCTTGCTTCAACCACCTTTGAGGTAGCTGTAGAGAGCAAGAAGGTCTCCTACAGCTTTCTCTTCCTCAGACTGAACGACCTCAGTTCCCTCAGCTGCTCCTCACAAGACCTCTTCCCTAGACCCTTCAAGGCTTAGTTGCCCTTCTCTGGACATGTTCCAGCACCACAATATTCTTATAATGAATGGCCCAAAACTGAACTCAGATCTCAAGGTGTGGCCACACCACATGTTGAGTGCAGGGGCACAGTAACTTCTTCATGCTCACCAGTGCTGTGCACTCACCAATGCTGAGTACAGGAAAACAGTCACTTCGCTGCTCCTGCTGGCCACACTATTCCTGATCAAAGCCAGGATGCTATTGGCCTTGGTCACATGGGCACACTGCCTCATCTTTGGCTGGCTGTCAACCAGCACCATCAAGTCCTTTTCCATTAGGCAGGTTTCTGCTCCAAGCCTGGAGCTTTCACGGGTTCATTGTGACCCAAGTGCAGATCCCTGGGCTCCAGCACACCTAATGGTCTCACACAGACACGCAGCAGCATCCCTCTCCAGCATGCCAAGCCAAAGGGAGGACAGCCTGTTCATGTTGAGCAGCACTTTAACAAGTCACACCAAAGAAGAGAATGAAGCAAATAGTATTTCCCATGAAGTACTGCACTTTTGAACAGGAGCGGGGAGAAAAACTCAAACCCAAAGCAAACTACAGATCAAGTTCATAAATACCGGAGAAGGTCAGCTTCCTCCTCACCAATAATTCAGTCCCACAGGAATCAAGCATGTTGTTTGATATAGGGCAGATATTTGATTCCTTCCTCTGTGTGGGAAGGCCAGCACACATGGATTCTTCACCCACCACATCCACCTTTCCCACCACGTAACACTATCACCTTGGGCCAGTTTAGGTCCCTTCTGCTGACCGCCCTGCTTCAGTAGTGACAGAAACCAGTTTTAAACACATTCCCTCTTAACACTGAGCTGAGGAAGGGATTTTTCTATTTCCATGTTTGAGCATAAGCAATTGCTGCAGAATCTTCTGCCTCAGCCCAGCAACAGCGAGACCTTGGAAGAGGCTAATTATGGGTTGTGAAGTAAGTCACCCACTGGCAGAGAGCAGTGCAGAAGAGACAGGTGAGCAACAACCTGCACCTGGAGACCTTTTTGCTTGTTATAAAATAAAGCTAGTCCATCTGCCGGTGTTACTATGGAAGGGAAAGTAAGACAGGAGAGGAGACAACCGTCAGGTGAAACCCCTGCATGAAAGGGGGCATTTTTCTTCTCCAACTCACTATTGCATGTCTAAGGAGCATGGTCTTGAAACACCACAGATAACTTCTGCATGTCTTTGTGTAGTTACGGAGAAAACTCCAAATCATTGTATACACACACACATGTACCCAGAAGGAAGAGAGGCACAGCAGGAAAGCAGCCCGATTGGACACATAAGGCTGTTGCTGGGGTAAAATGTGGCTCAACACACCCCTTGCATTGACCAGTGACAGCCACAGACGTCGGCAGGGGTGTGAGAGCATGAACGACCAAGGACTGAGAAAGCAGATTGCCATCAAGTCACAATCTGCTTGGGATCTCCTCCAGGCTTGTGGCACCTTGTGCTGCCCTACTTGAGTGCTCCTGGCCAAGCTCCAGCCAAGTCACTTGAAGGGATGAGAAGTGGTGCACAGCCTTCATCTTCTACCTCTGACAGTCTCTTATTGACCCCTTTGCAATCAGCAGAACCTGGACCAGAACCTCCTGAAAAATATTAAAGCAACTGAGCTCACAGGAAGCCACATTCCCAGACATGAAGATTTGTCCAAGATTGCTCCATTTATTACAATTGTGGTGGAGCAAAAAGTCTTTTTTTTTTTTTTTCTTCCCTTCCCTGCCTTCCATATAAGCTAGGGAAAAAACCCTCTCACACCAGCACCTTCACTGAAAAGAGTTCTGAAACACTGGAGCAGCCTTTCCAGGTAAGTGGTTGAATCCCCATTTAAAAGATGCAGAGATGTGGTGCTGAGGGACATATTCTACCTCCAAACTTGGTAGAGTTAGATGATGGACTCAGTGCTCTTAAACGTCTTTTCCAGGTGAAACAATACACTGAGTCTATGATTATATGGTTGTATGATTCTGTGGTTCTAGGGTTCTATGATTCTATGAATAAGGAATGTTGGAGGAAAAAAGAAAACTGAGCTTGCTCTGAATCATTCCTAAATCTAACTATGCAGCAAAGCTGCTTTTTTTTTTCTCCAGAAATCTCATCCTGGATCTGCAAGACCTTTTCGAACCACAGGCAAAACTGAAAACTGTGTGAAATATGCAAGATGAACAGGTTGCCCAGAGAAGTTGTGATTGATTCATCTCTAGAAGCATCTGAAGTGAGGTTGGGTGGGGATATAAGCAATGTGGTTTAGGGAATATTGTCCCTGGCCATGGCAGAGGGCTTGGAACTAAATGGTCTTTAAGGTTCCTTCCAACCCAGACCATTCTGTGATTCTATGATCTTTCTAACCATGTGTATTTTGCAATTGTGTGTAGAAATGTGCATATAAATGTGTGAGTTTGTTGGTTGGACTTAGATAGAATCATAGAATGGTTTAGGTTGGAAGGGAACTCAAAGATCATCCAGTTCCAACCTCCCGTCATAGGCAGAGACACCTTCCATTAGAACAGGTTGCTCAAGACCTCATCCAACCTGGCCTTGAACACCTCCAGGGAGGGAGCAACCACAGCCTCCATGGAAAACTTGTGCCAGTGTCTCACCACCCTCACTTGAAAGAATTTCTTCCTAACATCCTGTTTAAATTTTCTATTACCTCTTGTCCTGTCTTTACAAGACCTTGTGAATAGTGTCTCCCCAGCTTTCCTGTAGGCCTCTTTCAGATATTGGAAGGCTACTATAAGGTCTCCTTGAAGCCTTCTCTGATCTTAGAGGTCTTTTCCAACCAAAACAATTCCATGATTCTATGACATATATATATATATATATATGAGAGAGGGACCACAACTTCTACTACAAAATGAGAGCTGGGCACATGCTGATAGTACAATGCAATCCAATTTTTTTCTTTCACTGTGGGACAATCAAGACTTCCCCAAAAATTAATGCAAAAAGGGCCCAAAGAGCTGGGAAAGGGTGATGCATGTGAGAAGCTGCCTTTTCTCTGGCTCATGAGTAACAGTGTGTGCATGTGTGTGTGTATGTATGTGTGTGTGTGTGTGTGTGTGTGAGCTGCACATGAGTCAAAGTCTGAGGACTGACTTGTGTCAGCCATTGACTGTGCCAATGACAGCAGCTCCTGGCAGCCTTTAATAACACCACTTCCAGAGTCTGGAACAGGCAAAGAGGGGAGGTGAAAGCTTCTCTTGCAGGCTGGTGCACAAACAATCCAATGTCCTTGCCAAAATGTGTTATAGGCACCTGCTGATGGCTCCATAATTGCAGTCCACACTGTCAGGTGTTATGCTAAGAGGAAGCAGAGAGAAAGCAGCCTTGGGTACACAGGAATAAAGGAGGTTATCATAGCCAGGAGGACATGGGGATGTGCTGGAGTCAGATAGGGGTGGACTAAGTGATGAGTCAAGGGGAACTCTGAGTCCTTGTTCAGCTGTGGGCTCCCCAGTTCAAGAAGGACAGGGAACTGCTTGAGGACATACAGAAAAGGGCTACAAAGATGATGAGGGGACTATGGAGAAAGGCTGAGTAACTTGAGGCTTTTTAGACTAGAGAAGACTGAGGTGGGATCTTATCAATGCTTATAAATACTTAAAGGGTGGGTGTTAGGAGGATGGGGCCAGTCTTTTTTCAGTGGTGCTCACTGATAGGACAAGGGCCAACAGGCACAAACTTGAACACAGGAAATTCCATCTGAACCTGAGGAAAAAATTCTTTACTGTGACAGTGCTGGAGCCCTGGAGCAGGCTGCCCAAAGAGGTTGTGGAGTCTCCATGTCTGGAGATTCCAAACCCTCTTGGACGTTGCGATCCTGAGCAACTTGCTCTGAGTGACCCTGCCTTAGCAGGGGAGTTAGACTGATCACCAGAGGTCCTTTCCAGCCCCTGTCACTCTGTGATTCTGTGACTCATTTCTGTCATATTTCCTAATACAGCACAAGGTGTCCCCATGGGTTAGCACTGGAAACATCCAGGTTGACACTGAGAAGAAACCAAGAGACAAGGAGTTACTTCAACTTCCACACAGAATGGATAAAACACAGAGAAATATGCTCAGATAAGCAGGTCAGAAGAAGGAGACATGAGCCCTGCTGCCTGCCTGCACCTTGGCTCCCAAGTGTGGAGGTGGGAAATGAGTTTTCATCAGGTCTCACAGATGCTGGAAAATTCAGACTTGTGAAGATGCAAAAAAATCCTTAGCTTAGTCCAGATTTGAAAAGCTTTGGTAAGAGCTTCATAGCACATCATGTTCTGATTGTTTACTTCTCCAAGCTAAGGAGAGACCTACTTCACATACGGCCTCCTGGAGAGGCGGAAAAATCAGGCATGTAAAATAAGAAGGAAATGGAAATTGACTTGATAGCTTCTTCCCCTTCCTAATGGGTAATACTTACCTAATTATGCCTGCTTGCCATTTCCTTTCTCTGCTTTCTTTGAGATATTCTGCAGAGAGAAATTTGCCCTAAAAGTTGTTACTTTGGCTCAGAGGCATCCCGTTGAGCTGTGTCTCGTTAAGCCAGGCAAGAGCATCAACTCCATTGTAAGGGAAGGAAAAAACCTCTCCTGACTTTAGCATCCAGCCTTTGCTGCACATGGCTCACCTCTCTTGCCTCCCTTCTCCATCCCTCAGTCAGGCCAAGAGGTGCAGCTCCAAGGATGCTCATGCCTGCTGTCTTTGCTTGACCAAGGGGAGCAGCTCCTAGTCTCTTGGAACCACTGCAGAGGCAAGGCAGGGAAAGCCAGAAGCTGGAAAGATACTCTGAATCCAGCAGCCAAAATCACAGAATGACTTGAGTTGGAAAACACCTTAAAGATCATCTAGCTCCAACCATCCTGCCATGGGCAGGGACACTTCCCACTAGATCAGGTTGCTAAAGGCCTCATCCAGCCTGGCCTTGAACACTTCCAGGAATAAGGCATCCACAACTTCTCTGTGCAGCCCATTCCAGTGTTTCATTCTCCTCAGAGTAAAGAATAACTTTGCCCTCAGAAGAGATTTGGAAAGAAATCTGAGACTTGATGGTCTCATGACTGGTGGCCTCCAAGGGAGCACTCATCAGTCCCAAGTCCATGTCACAGATTGGATGACTTGTTCTCATAGAGGGCCAGTTCCAAGCCAATGCATTCTGTGATTCTATGATTCTGTGGCACAACTCCATATGCAAGCAGCTGGCTGCAGGTCAGGGTCAAAGAAAAAGGGATGATAGAAGCAAAGCACAACCTCTCCATCAACATGAGTGAACTCACCAAAACATAGCGAGCTTTGCTTCCATCTTTTAGATCCCCTTTAGTACTGTGTTTGATTGCACCAAAAACAGGGGAGGGACTGGTACATGGAGGGTGTGGAGGAGCATCACCCACCACAGCAAGGTGCTCCTAACCATTAATACAACAGAGACAGGCTGGATGTGACCTTACACTAACAATAAAATGCTGTGCCTGAGACATGGGTTGCAGGGGTTTCTGGCACATTGAGGGTGGAGAGAATTCAGCCCACTAGACATCCACAGTGGATTCCCCACCCAATTCACTCCTCTACCTTCAGCCTACAAATTCCTGGAAGCTCCCCCACCCCAAGCCCTGCTCCTGCACTTCAGGTGTTTTTTCCTCTTCTCCACAGGGAGCACAGCTTCCAAGAAGGAAAATAGGAAGCCCAAAGGGATCGACTTCAAGCGATGAAACAGGCTTTGCAAAAGAAGGTGTTTTATTCCTGCTCGAGGGGGTGCTTTAAAGGCCTCCTTTTGTTTCCTCAAAGGCTGGAAAGCACATTTCCTAGTCCTAGCCTGGCAAGCTGAGGAAGGTGAAGACCAGGAGGAATTCAGGGAACTTCAAGGGCTGCACTCTGCAGCAAGAGCAGAGATTTCCCCACACCCACATTCCCCCATATCCAGCATCCTGCACTGGTCCAGCCATTCCTGCATCCCTCTACACCCCGCAGGGACTCTTCCTCCCAGGGGAGCATCTGCAGTAGCTGCATAGAGAGCCCAGCCCAGCACCTGCAGCAATTCTACAGGGCATGCAAGAAAGAGATGAGACATCCCCTTACAAGCAACCAGCCCTGAAACTTCACCTCTGAATTATTATTCTGCGGGTTTTTTTCTTTCTTTCTTGTTTTTTGTTTGTTTGTTTTTTCTTTTGTCTCTATAATGCATTTTCCAGGGAGTCCTTTATAACTCCAAGAGAAAGAAGGAAGCACTGCACAGCTAACCCCTGCTGCAAGCAAAGCCAAGCCCTCCACCTCTACCCTACATATCTGCACCAGCCAGAGAAGGATAGCAGCTCCATAAAGCAGCCTCATTCCTCCAGACATCTCTCCATCCTTCCAAACATTCACCTCCTGGCCTCACTAAGCCAACCCTCTGTAGCAGCTGCAGCATCCTCAGGGCTGGCAGGGTGTGAAGGACAGCAGAGCGGAGGGAGGTTTCCTTGCAGAGCCACCTCTGCAGTGCTGCCAGCTTCAAGGGGAAGCCAGGAACCTGCTGGCTGCTGGCAGGGGACCCAGGCATCTGGCTTTGCATCCCTGCCGCACCTCCCAGCTGTGCATTCCCAAACCCAATGGATATTTAACCTGGCTTTTTTTGCAGGATCCCCTGATACAACTCTCAGCCAGAACATTGCCCAGCACCTTGTCTACATAAGATACCTATTCGTAACCCCAAATCCATTCCTAAGGACTAAGAGAAGCTTTCAAAACAGGCTTTCTCCTACCCGCAGCATCTGGAAAGTAATTGTTAGGGGCAGGCAGAGCGATAACTTTTGTGCTACTTGCTCTGCTTGGAGTCTTGCAGGCTTGTAAGCATCCCTGGAGGGACCTCCCCTACCCATCCTGGCCAGATGCCCAGCTCCAAGGTGGGGGAGGTGCTCAAGCAGAGCAGGAGCCCAGGATGGGAGTACTGGAGGAGCTTCCCTGCCTCCCAGTGCGTAGGGATGGGTTTGCAAGAGGGGGAGGGGGATGGACTTCAGCAAACAACAAGGAGCAGAGCATGCAAAGAGATAAGAGAAGGTATTTACCAGGCAATCACTACAAGGTCCTGTGAATATAGTATTTGTGATGGATGAATAGACATATTATTACAGAACTTAATGCAAACCCTTTGCACCAAATGGTGACATGCGATTACCAGTTTGGAAATAACTAAGCTCATTATAATGAAACGCTTCACTCAAATCCCCCTCCAAAGGAGGGATCTGACGAAGGAAGGAACCTGCCACGGGAGCATACTGGGGGGATTTGTTTAACCAGATCAACCCGCTGGGCCAGCACAGCATGCTTGCTTGCCTCCAGCCTGGCTAAAGCCTGGATTGCTGGGAAGCGTAACCCATCAGGCCTGGGTGGACAGGGTGGGGAGCAGCCCACACCCAGTGCTGGGCTCTTTTTGGCACCGACCCTGTGTTTAAGAGATGAAAAGAAGCACCTTTCAATAATAAATAATAATGCTAACTATGTGTTTCTATAGCAACTCATCACCATAGCAGCTAAGCACAGGAGGAAAACTCAGAGCTCATCCTGCCGTCTTCAGGGTGAGGAAGCAATTGCCCTCCTGGAGGCGACTTCGGTGGTGGCAAAGCTGGGATTTAAACAAAGTTATCCCCCCAAGGTATCCCTGAGCACTTCTTTCCCTAGGGAAGCTCATTGGGATGAGGCTGGATTATCTAAAGAGGTGCATCCTGGGGTCCAAAAGGTCACTGAGGTGTGCAGCCCCAAAAACACCAGCCACTGAGGTCATTGCAACTCTACAAATAAGGCCTGAGGGTTCCAGAATGGCTATAAGGAGAGGGGAGGGGGGATTGGGGAAAACCCTGCAACCAGCCAGGACAATAGCATGAAGGGGAGAGTACAAAGGATGAGACACAACCAAAAAGAGGAAATGCCCAAAATTAGCTGTGCAAATTCATACACACACACCCTAACCACATAGTCATCTTAGGGTAACACCTTAAAAAGCTCCACATGCCACTCTGCTTTTAGCAAGAACCAGAAATTTGCACCACAACCCTGACAAATAGAAGAGGTTTCCACAAACAATCCAGAAACTCATGTTTTAAACCTAGAAAGTCAAGCAAGCATCCATCCTAATTTTGGGCAGACTTAGAGTGGGGATTTTCCCCCCTAAAATGCCCAAATAAAAACCCACACAAAAGCCTTGGATTAGCTCTGCAACTGGTGTGGTGGCATTCTCAGCTCACCTCCTTTCCCTGATGACAAGCTTCTGCATCCAGTGCAGAACAGCCTCCTGTCCCTGGCCACTTCTGAAAGTCCCTTCCCAGCCAGCAGAAGGTGACCCTGCCCAGGGATGGGAGAGTGGCAGTTAGTGAGTATTAGCTATATATATGGTGTGATTTTTCAGGCTGGTGAGTGAATTCCCAATCAGACCCTCCTTGTTTATCATCTCGCTTACAAAAATTGAGTAAGGCACAAACATGAACAGAGGAAATTCCATCTAATAACAGAAGGAGGAACTTCTTTACTTCGAGGCTGTTAAACCACTGGAACAGACTGCCAAGAAAGCTGCTGGAGTCTCTTTCTCTGGAGTCATTCAAAACCTGCCTGGACACCATCCTGTGCAACAGGCTTTAGGTGAACCTCCTTCCAGTATCTGAAGGGGGCCTACAGAAAAGCTGGGGAGGGACTTTTTAGGCTATCAGGTAGTGATAGGACTAGGGGAAATGGAGCAAAGCTGGAGGTGGGGAGATTCAGATTGCATGTGAGGAGGAAGTTCTTCACCATGAGAGTGGTGAGACCCTGGAATGGGTTGCCCGGAGGGTGGTTGGGGCCACTTCCCTGGAGGTGTTTGCAGCCAGGCTGGATGAGGCTCTGTCCAGCCTAATCTAGGATAGGGTGTCCCTGGGCATGGCAGGGGGGTTGGAACTAGATGATCCTTGTCGTCCCTTCAAACCCTGACTGATTCTATGATTCCTCTGGTGAGGGGGTTGGACTAGATGATCTCCAGAGATCCCTTCCAACCCCTACATTCTGTGAGTCATTTGTAAAATGTTACTATTAGTTGAGGTGATTCTACAGGACAGGTGCTTCTACGAGAGCATCTTCATTTGATAAACAGGAAAAGAACCCAAGAGACTTGCTCAGAACTGTTGGACAGATCTCTGGCAAATCAGGGTCTTCCTTTGGTAGCCCAGAAGAAGGTTCCCTAAAGTAAAATAAAGCTGTGTTGCACACTGAGCACTTGCTATTCCATCAATAGGCAATTGTAACAGGATACACCTCCTTAGTCTCTAAATGAGTTTTCTTTCCAGCACTATCTTATAGACAAATCCCCTGTCATAAAAAACAAATAAATCCTTTTTTCACAACCGCATATGCTCTAACCAAGTCATACAGGGCCACACGCATGTGTGGTGGGTCACCAAGCCTTTGCCCAACTTCCCAGCAACAGCATCTTCCCTTGAGGGTGGGCAAGAAAGGCAAAAAGGAAAGAAACGAAAAGAACATTTAATAGAAGAAATGAAGTGGCAATTTCCCAGTTCAGCTGGGGATCAATATATGAGCTCCTCATAGTTTCTGTTTCAAAGGGGCTGAGCTCTCACCGCCAAAGCCCAGGCTGACACAATGCCAGGACTTGACTTATGAGCACTTCATCTCGGCAAGATATTTTTAATTTAAATCTTGCTGCAGCTGGTACGAAGCTATCCAGGCTTTGATTTACTACTAATTCGTCACTCCGATTCCTGTAACTCTAAACTGAAATCACCAAACAGTTTAGCACCAAGATGCTCACCAGCAAGGCTCTTCAGCAATGAGCATCGTGAGGCTGCTGGGGGCAGGTGAACGTCCCTCATGTCATAAGGAACAAAGAGTGTATAAATAGTAACCAGGTAAACGAGGTCTCCAAAACCAGCATCATGTCAGTTTCAAAGAACTGCAGATTTGTATGGGTTGGGAAAGACTTTTCAGATCATAAAGTCCAAGCATTATCTACCAAGTCTGGTACTAAACCATGCCTCCCAGCACCACATATCTGCATCTTTTAAGCACCTCCAGGGATGGGGTTTCAACCACCTCCCTGGGTAGTCTGTTTCAGGGCTTGATAACCCCTTCAGTGAGGAAGTTTCTTCTAATGTCCAACCTAATCCTCCCCTGGCACAACTCTAAGCCATTTCCTCTCATCCTGAACAAACTCCTCTGGGTGACCCTGCTTCAGCCAGGCAAAGGGACTAGATAGTCTCTAGAGGTCCCTTTAAACATCCTTTATTCTACGATTCTGTGAATCTCAGCCTCCCTACATTTGGGTCTGGATTTCTGTTTAACATCATGCATTTTCTAATACTGGAGTCTTCTTGGCAGCAAAGTCTGGAGTGAAATCAAGCCATGGAGTCTGCAAACAACCTCTATCTTTTAAACCAAATCCTCCCTCCGCCGCTCCCCTCCCCCCTCCACACACACACACACACAGACACACACACACACACACATACACACAGACACTCTCTCTCTCTCTAAGGTCAAAGCCACCTGCTGGTAGAGAGCTGGTGAAAGTTTCAATGAAATCACTGCTCCTGCTCCTAACTTCAGGCTCTCCTCCTGCTCTGAGAACTTGGTGTCTTCTCCAAACATTAGTTATTGAGACAGAAACAACTGGGAACATTATACTTCAGCAAAAAATTGGCTTCCTCCGTGGTTCCAGGAATCATTTTTTAAGAGCTTGTGTCTCCAGCAAGGCTCACATGAGCTGGAGCACTAAGCTGCACAGACTAGTGGTATCCAAAATGAAACGACCATTGGGTTTCAAAACCCAAAGCTGTCCACTCACAACCTTCAGAGCATTTCTAAAGGTTCGCAGACTGATTTGACTTTCCGTGGAGAGGGGTTGCAGGACCCTGGATCCCATTGCCAGGGGATGCAGGATATGGGCTTGGAAGCTCTTACCTGGGTGGCTGCTCAGCACTTCACAGGATGCAACCAAACAAGGACAAGGTAAACTTAGAGCACATGCACCAACAAAGAACAAAGAAAAACAAAGAATTCCAGTAGGACGGGTCAATAACTAACTAACTAACTAAATAAACCAAAGAGGAATGCCAATTCCCAAAAATCACCACACAGGCTGTTGGTATCACAACGTGTCTCATTTTTGCAGTGATTTCTCCATTCTCAAAAGTGACTAAAAGCATTTTGTGCTAAATTTGCATGATGCAAGAACCAAGGCTCATGAGAGACCAGCTGCCCTCTGGCCAATGTACTGACACAAGATGACTTTCCCCCCCCCATTTTCCCATTTGGAAAAAAAAAAAAATGGAATTCTGTCTGAGCACTGCTCTTGGCTATTGAAGCACAGGCTCAAGGGCTGAGGACAATTCATGGCTCTCATCTGCAAGTACCACCCAGGATTCAGCTTGGATTTCATGGAAGTGAGTAAGGATTCCCATCAATAAATGTGAGCCTTTTGCCTTTCCATGCCTCAGTTTCCCAAACTGTACAAAAGGAATGATAGTATTTTCTCACTGGTTTGAAATACTTCAAAGTCTGTGTGAAAAACAACTGGAGAACTCCTTTATTTCTGTAATTTTCTGCTGCAGGCTCCTGAAAAGCTCAAACCCAAGGGATATAAAGTGCTTTTCACCCGAAGACAGTCATGCAGGGAAGCATGCTTATCACTGACACCCTGCAGTAAGTCAGGGGGTTGCCCAGACTCTCTGCACAGACAGAAAGTCTCATTGCCTTAGGCGCCTGCAGTGGTTGGAGTCCATTAACCACATCTTGCAAGCAAGAAGGAAGGAGCAAGAAAGAGCCCTCTGAAGCCTTTTGTCACACTGGTGAGGACCAGAAAGGCCTTTTTATTTGAGCACCAAGCAGTTTCAGGGCTTGGCTGTGGGAAACAGTCATAATCCAAAATGCACCTCTACTTAAGGATGGGATTTGTCAACCAGACTCTTGAGTCCCGGCACCCAAAAGGTGCAAAGAGATGACATCAGATCTCAGCCTTAGCTGTGTGGGACCTCCTTTTAGGGGAGTATGGTAGTAAATCAAGAAGAGCCTAGTGATTCCCAGGGCAATGTGCCATTTTGCTGGAAAACACCTGTAGGCAACGCCAAGCTGCAAACTTCAGCACTGCTAACTCCAAAACTCAAAAGCCATACCCGTAACACCCTTCTCATGTAAGATCCCAATGCAGAGCTGAGATCCTACCATGTCAGCATCGTTATCAGCTTTTCAGAAAGCTTTTCAGAGTTCTCTTCTAAACTGTAAATGAATTCCTGTACGGTGTTAACCCTCAGCACACCCAAGTATCGTAGGCGCTCGCAAGGCTTTTCGCCATGGAGCATGTGAGCGCGCGAATCAAACCCCAGCACTCCAGGAAGGAGATCGGTTTTATTGCAACCACTCAATGTCGAGGAAATTGGGAGAGGGAGACAAAGAAATTCAACAAAAGGAAAAAGATGCCACACAAAAGGGGCTCCAGCATCCCTTCTCCCCACCTTGCCCTGCAAAAAAAACCAGAGGAGCCAACACAAAATCAGCTCCAGCAACCCACTGCCCTCTGGGATCTGGCTGCTAAAGACGGTTCCTGCCTTCCCAGCGGCAGATCTCAGCGGCTCTCATGTCTGTGCTGAGCCCTTTGCTTTGCCACATCTTCAGCCTGTCTAGCACCAGGCTCATCACAGGTGCAGAGAGGGATGCTAGCAGGGAGATGAACGCATGAGGAAAGGCTCAACTATTCCCTCTCCCTGTGGAGAAGTTCAGCACCTCTCCTAGGGTTTGCAATAGCACACATCTCTCCGCTAGCTGGGTGCTGGCTTGCACGCTGAACAGATTTAACACCAGCTTTCAGCGCCTACAAGGCAGTTACCATCAAGCAAAAGCTTCCCAACAGCACGGTGATTGATCATCAGTCTGTATTTTAAAACACGCGTATTGGACATAAACAACACTTAGATCATGCTGCCATTTATTTCGCATCTTACTGATATCGCCCGGCACCACCCATTTAAGATGGGACAGAAAGGAAAAGCTTTGGACTGGTCCTTTTGGGAAGGAGACACCCCCGTGGAGGATGGGTTTGGGCAAAGGAGGGAAGAAAATCCCAGCCTTTCTTGAAGGGGCTGGGGCTGCGCGTTTAAACCTGGCTGCACACGAAAAGCAGACACACATCTGTTGCACCGCTTGAAGCCCAGCTCTAGTGAAGGGTCCCGCACACAAACAAACGCACGCACCCTTCCCCGGGCAATAAAACCACAAACAAAAAGCTGCTCACATCCCTGAGACCTCAAGACAGTGGCTTAGCCAGCGGGGAGAAAGCACCTAATCTCACACCGGGAGGCACACGCTGTAATTAAAATCACAGAGACGGCAAAGGCAAAGCAGCCCCCGTGCTCCGCTGCTCCTACCCGGGTGCTCGCAGATTTAACAGCCTTCTATAAACAAGATCGGATTGAAGCAGATGACAGATCAAATAAGTTTATGCCTTTATGCCTTCCAAAATATTTGTGCAGGGCTGCTGCGTGCTCACTCTAAGTCCCTACAAGGCTGCCAGTAGTGGCATTGGCTGTAAAAATCCCCTGACACTGTTATTTTCCCCTGGAATAAGAGCATCTCCCCAGCAGCCACAGGGGTCCTGGTCCAAACCTCCCCTTTCCGCTCACCCCCACTTCCTGGAAAGCTTCAGACCCCCTTGGCTTCCCCCAGAATCTCACCCCCTAGGCATCGCATCCGAGTGACAGAGGGAAGCCATGAAAAATCAGGTGCGTTTGCAGCAAGCTCTTTGGCAGAGCAGCAGAGCTGGAAAGCAAATAGGAGCAGGCGCGGGGTGGAAGTTTTACGGAAGAAGAACGCGGCCACAGGGTTCCCACCTGGTTCTTTCCATGAAGGTGAGTCCTGCAGGTCCTACACTCAAATCTCACATTGCAAAAGCTGCATTTTTTTCCCAGTATACCGGGAGCAGATGGGGCCCCAGGAGGAGGTTTTCCTCTGGGCTGGGTATGGAGCAGCCAGCCACATGCAGCCACTACAAACCCAAACAGCACTTAGCCTTGCTGGGGCTGAGCAAGTAGGTTTGTTTATCTGGGAGGAACTCATCTGCTGCCGGAGTATCTTATTTCCACCAAACCCATGTGTGGCTCGGTGTTTCTATCACTTCTCCCTGTCTACATAATTTAAGGGCATATGTCTGATAAACGAAGAGCATCAATAGGCAGGTTTCGGTTGCAGCACACACATGCACAGAGACACGGGAGGGAGGTTTGTCAGCGCTGAGCACTCAAACTCTCCGGCATCTTGCAAAACGAGAAAAAACACGGAGGTCCCCGCCTCTCCTCCTAGGTATTCCCCGCCGGGGGTGGCCCTTGTACCCATTCACAGTCACCCCAGGGGTGCTGATCGTCCCCAGGAAAACGGCTCTGACTCCAGCCCCGTCCAGCTGCAGCCTCATCGGGAGCAGTAAAAGTTTGCAAATGCCTCCAGTCCTTCGCCGGGGAAGGGTTTGGACACGGAGGGAGGAAAAATACTCTCCGAGGGGAGGAAAACCCGCAGTCGGGGATGGCTGGGGGTGACTGGGGACGGGCTGCGACGCTGGAGCCGCTACCTCCAGGGAGAAAAGTTGAGCCTTGTGCATGGGGAAAAGGCGTCGGGCACCCGGAGAACAGGGACATGCACCGCGAAACGCATCCTTTCCGTGCTGGAGATGTAGAGGAGATGGGAGTATCTGGGGTCCCCGCTGCGAACGCCCCCAACATTCTCCTCAGCCAGCACGGAAGGGGCGGGAGGGGCCGTGCCCGGACACCCTCGGCTCAGCCCGTTCCCCGACTCCCTCCCCACGACCCTGGGGTGGAGAGAAGCGAAGAGAAGAGGGAAACATTTCCTAGCTTCCCTTCTCTTCCATCCGCTCCTGCCAGGTGTGTAGGGCAGGTATCGCTGCATGCCCACCGACCCTCCCAGCGCATCCTCTGGGGCATCCTCCCACTGCCCGGGCGGGGCAGGATGGAGTGGGGGTGGCTCCTTACCTGGGATGGGTCCTTGCTTGCTTTTGGGTGGCTTTCGGCAGATAGATAGATAGATATAAATATTTTTTTTTTCTCCTCTCCTTTCCCCCCACTTCAGTCTTCAGAGCAGGCGCCGCATTGACACTGCAGATGGTCTGTGTGTGTGTGCGTGTGTGTGTCTCTCTCTCCAATCCCAAATACTCCACGGAGGCGGAACACGGAGCCCCTCTTCTCTCTGCACTGGGCAAACCGTGTCTGGCTCGCCCA
>VWZI01005732.1:18941-30378 GCA_013396835.1 Psilopogon haemacephalus | reverse complement strand
GTGGAGGGGGGTGGGGGTGAGAGCCGCGACCCGGGCGGCGGAGGCCGAAGTGCTGCTTGAGCGCCGGCGCCGAGCCTGCCCGCAGCCCGGCCTGGCAGCGCCTGATGTCATCTGCCCGCAACTTAAGCACTTGAACTTCTCCTCTCGCCTCTCCCCTGCCGGGATGGGCTGGCCCCGGCCTCGCTCCGGCTGGACGCTCTGCCCCGGGCCGGGCGNNNNCCGCTCGGCCCCGGGCCGGGCGCTGCGAGTCGGGGAGGAGAGGGAGGCGGCGGCGGCAGCGGCAGCACCGCACGCCCGGCGCCCGCCGGCCGCCGCCTCTCCTCCAGCCCTCCCTCCCTCCTCCCTCCCTTTCCTGCTACGTACAAATTCAAGCCCAGCGAGGGAGGAGTTAAAAGCGCCTTTAGTCCAAGTGACTCAAACCCGCACGTTCAGGAAACGGCTCCATCTGACAGCAGGGATGAGGCAGCTCTTTCAGAAGTAGGCTCCGGAGGGAGGGGGTTATCCCGCTTGCTGTAGCCGCGGGGAAGGCATGCAACGCCGCACAGCCTTACAGCTGCGCTCCCGCCAGCACACACTTCGGGCATCCTCGCACAGAGAAATCTGGGGGAGGGGGGGGCTGGGGTGTGTCGCTCGGTCCCTTCTCTTCCGCGGTGTGAGAGCGGCGCGGCCAACCGCCCGCCCGGCATCGGCACGGGCCTAGGCGCAGCGCTGTCGGCGGGGGGAAGGAGAGAGGGGCGCGGGTGGGCGGCTGCATGGGCGCCCCAGGAGTGACACCGGCGAGCGCAGCCCTCCACCTTCCAAGCAGGCAAGCCAAGTGTTCAACCGGACGGGAAGTTGCGGGTTTTATTTGTATTAGTTTCAGTGGGGCAAGGGGAGAGACGCCACTTTGATTTTTTTTTTTTTTTAATTTTTTTTTTTTTTTCCCCCCATCCAAACTACTTTTCACCGCAAAGAAGTGCAAAGGTGGCAGCCGGAGCGGTTCCTTTCTACTCCATCTGCACATAACTCCGTTTTTTTTTTTTTTTTTTTTTTTTTTTTTCTGCGTTGAAACTAAACTCTTTTTGGCTGGGTTTCCTGCCTCGGGAACTAACCTGGTGACATCATCCATTCATTCATCAGTCACCGGCGAGGCGCAGCCCTGCGCTCTCCGCCTCAGACTTCGCCTGGGAGGGAGCCTGCACCAGGCACACGCCAGATGAACTGCCACTTTTCGCAACACACCTGGAGCACAAACACACCCCTCTTTTTTCCCTTCCCTCTGGCTGTGCTAGGAACGAAGCGGCGACATACGCCAGGCTGCACATGATCCCTGTCACTGCCAAGTCCCAGGAAAAAAAGAATCATAGAATCAATGGTTTAGGTTGGAAGAGACCTCAAAGATCATCCAGTTCCAACCCCCCCTGTGCCATAGGCAGGGACACCTCCCACTAGATCAGGTCGCTCAAGACCTCATCCAGTCTGGCCTTGAACACCTCCAGGGAGGGAGCAGCCACAACCTCCCTGGGCAACAACTGCCAGTGTCTCACCACCCTCACTGTGAAGAATTTCTTCCTAACATCCCATTTAAATCTCCCCTCCGCCAGTTTGAACCCATTCCCCCTCGTCCTGTCATTACAAGACCTTGTGAACAGTCCCTCCCCAGCCTTCCTGTAGCCCCCTTCAGATACTGGAAGGTTGCTATAAGGTCTCCTGGAAGCCTTCTCTTCTCCAGGCTGAAAAGCCCCAATTTCCTCAGCCTGTCCTCATAGCAGAGGTGCTCCAGCCCTCTGATCATCTTCGTGGCCCCCCTCTGGACTCTCTCCAGCAGTTCCATGTCCTTTCTGTGCTGGGGGCTCCAGGACTGCACACAGTACTCCAAGAAAGGTAAAGCTGCTCTGCCCTGGGTGCCTCTCGAGTCCCAGCAGGCAGCGAAGAGAGCCACAGTACAGCCACCACACTGTCCATACTTGGAAGCAGGGCAGCCTGAATGGCCAGCGAGAGAAGGCTGCAGCTGTCTTTCATGCTCATTCAGGCTTTGCTGCCTCAGTGTGAAGGGGTCAGAGCTACTCCCTCCCCCTCCTTGCCCAGAGTTTGCACCAATGAGCAGCTGCCCTGCTGCACAGCAGTGCCTTAAAGCAGGTACAGGAAGCATGCAAGCTGCTGGCTGCTGCACAGCTCTGCTCTGATGCCACATTTCCCTCCAGGCAGCACCACACTGCTCCCACGTCACACTGACCCTGGGAGCTACCTTAGAAGTATGGGTATGTTCTTCCACAGGACCAGTCAGAACTGAGAGGTGGGAGGAGGTTAATGCTTTTACAGCCCCAGGCCTGGAGTAGGGTCCTGGGGTGGACAGGGTGAATGTGGAAACGACAATGAATGATGGTGGTTGCTATCAAGGACAGCACAAGGCCATGTATCACCACTGACATCATGGATATGCAAAAGACCGCATCAGGAGGGGATGTAATGGCCTGAGCTGAACCATGTCCTAGAGAACAGGAAAGAGACAGGAGCGAGATAGAATCAAAGAATCAGTCAGGTTGGAAGAGACTTCCAGGATCATCCGATCCAACCTAGCACCCAGCCCTAGCCAGCCAACCAGACCATGGCACTGAGTGCCCCATCCAGGCTTTGCTTCAACACCTCCAGGGATGGGGACTCCACCACCTCTCTGGGCAGCCCACTCCAATGCCAATCACTCTCTCTGGCAACAACTTCCTCTTAATATTCAGCCTAGACCTCCCCGGCACAACTTGAGACTGTGTCCCCTCCTTCTGTTGCTGGTTGCCTGGGAGAAGAGCCCAACCCCACCTGGCTACAACCTCCCTTTGGCTAGCAGTACTTTTGGCTAGCAGTACTTTTTGGCTAGCAATAGGGTATAAACAAAAACCTACTCTGCACTGAAACTATTTTCAGTTTAACTATTGCTCATGTACCATTCAACACAACAGACACTGATCAGACTTGAAGTGTAACTTGTAAGAAACAGAATCACAGAATCAGCCAGGCTGGAAGAGACCTCCAAGATCATCTAGTCCCACCTAGCACCCAGCCCTAACCAATCAGCTAGAGCATGGCACCAAGTGCCCCATTCAGTCTTCTCTTGCACACCTCCATGGACAGTGACTCCATCACCTCCCTGGGCAGATAGAATCATAGAATAGTTTAGGTTGGAAGAGACCTCAAAGATCATCCAGTTCCAACCCCCTCTCTTAGGCAGGGACACAGATGAAAGCCTGGGGGCCTCTGTGGAGGCAAGAGTGCAACAGTCCCCGTCCCTAAGAGGCTTGAGTAAAAGGAAAGAGGATTTTATGCCCCCACCCTGCAGCAAAACATGACATGTAACCACACATACAGAATGGGCTCAATGACAAAGCTTCAGCTCAAACTTTCTGACAGCTTCTGGGACAAAAGAGGCAGACAACAATGAATGAGATAGGACAGGACAGGACAGGACAGGACAGGACAGGACAGGACAGGACAGGATAGGACAGGATAGGACAGGATAGGATAGGATAGGATAGGATAGGATAGGATAGGACAGGATAGGATAGGATAGGATAGGACAGGATAGGATAGGATAGGATAGGATAGGATAGGATAGGATAGGATAGGATAGGATAGGATAGGATAGGATAGGAATAGAATGGAATGATATAGAAGAAAATAGAATAGAATAGAATAGAATAGAATAGAATAGAATAGAATAGAATAGAATAGAATAGAATAGAATAGAATAGAATAGAATAGAATAGAATAGAATAGAATAGAATAGAATAGAATAGAATAGAATATGCCAGGTTGGAAGAGACCTCCAAGATCATCCAGTCCAACCTAGCACCCAGCCCTATCCAATAGCACTAAGTGCCCCATCCAGGCTTTGCTTCAACACCTCCAGGGATGGTGACTCCACCACCTCCCTGGGCAGCCCATTCCAATGCCAATCACTCTCTCTGGCAAGAACTTTCTCCTAACATCCAGCCTAGACCTCCCCTGGCACAACTTAAGAAAGTATCACAGAAGACACTTAATTTAAAGTAAAATCTACCCCTCTCACAGTTCCTGTGCTTTTTTCCCCCTCCTCCTACTTTAAGACTTTATGAGCTCCCTATTCAATTTTTTTTTTCCACCAAGTTTCACTTGCAAAACTGATTCGGGGGCTTAATAATCCACGAAGGAAAACAAACCAACTAATTCTGAACAAAATGCTCCCGCAATGAAAGCGCTTGGCCTGAAAATAAGTTCAGAAAGTTGGTCTGACATTTTGCCCTGCATCCCTCCGACGAAGTGCAGCAAAATGCAACAGCAGACAGCCTGCAACAGCGACTTACAAAGGGCCCTAATTACATCAGCAGCACAAGGCACCTTCTATTCAAAATTAAGGGTAGGAATGCTAAGCCAACCAGAGCACTGCATTGGCTGAACACTCAGTGCTTTACAGTGCACAGGAGCAGATAACAGACTGAGTCATTGTTCCCCCAAGAATTCTTCCTCCCAGCTTTCTTCTTTAGTTTTTTTTTTTTTCTTTTCTTCTTTCACTTTTTTCCTTTTCACTTTTTTCTTTCCTTCTTTCACTTTTTCTTTTCTTTTTACACTTTTTTCTTTAGTTCTTTCACTTTTCCCCTTTTCTTTCACTTTTTTCTTTTCTTCTTTCACTTTTATTTTTACACTTTTTTCTTCTTTCACTTTTCCCCTTTTCTTTCACTTTTTTCTTCCCTTCTATCACTTTTTTCCTTTTCAATTTTTCTTGTCTTTTTGCACTTTTTTCTTTCACTTTTTTATTTTTTCACTTGTTTCTCTTTCACTTTTATTTTTCTTCTTTCACTTTTTTCCTCACTTTTTTCTTTCCTTTAGTTTTTTCTTTCACTCTTTTTCCTTCTTTCACTTTTTCTTCTCTTCTTTCCCTTTTTTATTTTCTTTCACTTTTTCACTTTTATTTTTCTTTTCTTTCACTTTTTCCTTCTTTCACTTTTATTTTTCTTTTCTTCTTTCATTTTTCTTTCACATTTTTCTTCTTTCACTTTCATTTTTCTTCTCTTCTTTCATTTTATTTCACATTTTTCTTTCACATTTTTCTTCTTTCACTTTCATTTTTCTTTTCTTTCATTTTTCTTTCACTTTCGTTTTTCTTTTCATCTTTCACTTTTTTCTTCAATTTTTTTCTTGCACTTTTTTCCTTCTTTGTCTTCTTTCACTCCTTTTTCTTGTTTTGCTTTTTTATTTTCTTCTTTCACCTTTTCTTCTTTTTTTTTCTTCTTTCACTTTCACCTTTTTTTTTTTTCATATAAGGGGTTGCGTATCTTGAGCACCCTCATGTCTGTTTCATCTTCCAGTTCCTCAACCTCACCGCAGCATTTTGTGTGCATCTTGTAAAACAAACGTAACAAATGAGGACGAAAATATAATCCTGCAGTCACGATGCAGTCAAATTAATGAATCTCCACTTCTCAATTAAAAAAAAAAACTCTTTTTCTGCAGAGCAAACTTCTGACTGTATGGCAAAAACAGGGGGAAAAAAATCATGCTTTTAAGAGATGTTAGGTTGAAAATCTTCAGCATCAAACAGATCCAAATTTCCATGCTGCAAACTGAAACGCATCACCACGTGATTTGTATCAGTGTAAACCAACCTATTCTATCCTGGATTGTAATTCCAAAATAAATATGTAAGGAGAGAATATCCATAATCAGACAGAATATCCCTCTGGCTGAAATCTAGCAGATAAAAGCGCTCAGTACATTACTCCTTCAAGACTTTCTCTTTACCAGTGACGAAGATCAGAAACATTACAGAGAGCTGCTGCCGCTAAAATACACAGAATCATAGAATGGGTTAGGTTGGAAGGGACCTCAACGCTCAGCCAGTTCCAACCCTCCTGTGCCATAGGCAGGGACACCTCCCACTAGAACAGGTCACTCAAGGCCTCATCCATCCTAGCCTTGAACCCCTCCAGGGAGGGAGCAGCCACAACCTCCCTGGGCAACCTGTGCCAGTGTCTCACCACCCTCACTGCAAACAACTTCCTCCTAACATCCACTTTCAATCTCCCCTCTGACACTTTAAACCCATTCTTCCTCATCCTGTCATTACAAGTCTTTGTCAATAGTCCCTCCCCAGCCCTCCTGTAGCCCACTTCAGATACTGGAAGGCTACTCCAAGGTCTCCTGGAAGCCTTCTCCAGGCTGCAGAGCCCCAACTCTCTCAGCCTGTCCTCACAGTAGAGCTGCTGCAACTCTCTTAGCATCTTTGTGGCCTCCTCTGCACTGGCTCCAACACTTCCATGTCCTTCTTGTGCTGGGGGCTGCAGAGCTGCAGACAGTGCTGCAGGTGGGGTGTGAGGAGAGCAGAGCAAAGGGGCAGAATCCCCTCCCTTGCCCTGCTGCCCACAGCTGCTCTTGCTGCAGCCCAGCACACAGTTGCTGTCTGGGCTGCACTCACACTGCAGCCTCATCTTCAGCTTTTCATCAGCCCAGACCCCCAGGTCTTGTTCCTCAGGGCGGCTCTCAGCCATTCTCCACCCACCCTGTATTTGTGCTTGGGATTGCACCCACCTAGGTGCAGGACCTTATACTTGGCCTTGTTGAATGTCAGGAGCCAGATCTGCACAAACAAATCATTCTTCCCCCAAAGCTCCTGGGCTTACCAGAACAGTCAGAGTCACTGGGGGCAGGAGGATGCCAACACTCCTGGTCTCACCAGAACAGTCAGAGTCACTGGGGGCAGGGGGATGCCAAAGCTCTTGGGCTCACCAGAACAGTCAGAGTCACTGGGGGCAGGAGGATGCCAACACTCCTGGTCTCACCAGAACAGTCAGAGTCACTGGGGGCAGGAGGATGCCAAAGCTCTTGGGCTCACCAGAACAGTCAGAGGCACTGGGGTCAGGGGGATGCTTTCAGTTAGGCTCAGTCAATTCAAAGCTACTGAATACTCAAGCTCTGCATGCAGGCTACCCCTGAACTGCTACTTGCCTAGTTGAAGAGGTAACAAGAAAAGGAAGGGCTTACTTCCTAAAGTAGCAAACCTTTAATAAAGAAAAGCCTCTAAGCTTTGTATACACCTTAAAGGCAAGAAACTTGGTCACCCACATCTCCCTGCTGGCACACCAGCCTGTACCCCCCTTGCTTGCTCAGCAGCATTGAGGCAGCATTGAGAATTTCAAGTGCTGCAATGAAATGAATGTGTAAGTCAAGCCTGGGGCTCTCTTTGCCTCCTCAGGCAGGTAAAAAGCCCTTCACATAAACAGCAGCAGCAATGCAGTGCAGGTGACAGCCATTCAGACACCCTGCATCAGGCAGCACTTCCTTAAAAAGGAAAAAACATTGTGGAGGTATTTGAGCATTGCTTTTCTTTTCCCTAGGTGTAGACATAAAGCCCTGGGAAATGCTGAGGTTAAGGTTCTCATAGCAA
Source organism: Psilopogon haemacephalus (assembly GCA_013396835.1). Lineage (NCBI taxonomy): Eukaryota > Metazoa > Chordata > Aves > Piciformes > Megalaimidae > Psilopogon > Psilopogon haemacephalus. Next base: position 22,988 of record VWZI01005732.1, on the reverse strand, counting down.
CATTAACTCTCTCCTGCAGCATATTCTATATGGAGGTGCAGGGCTGAAAGCCTATGTACAGAACAAGGTCTTAGGTTTTGACCTCCATATTAAGAATAGCAGTCTCAGAAAAAAAAAAAAAAGAGAGAGAAAAAGGAGGGTGGGGAAGAGGGGCTTAAGTTGGCCACATTACAAAAATTCTGTTGATGTTGAGAGAGATGTTGAGGTACTGGAAGGTGTCCAGAGAAGTGCAGCAAAGTTGGTGAGGGCCCTGGAGCACAGCCCTGTGAGGAGAGGCTGAGGGAGCTGGGGGTGTGCAGCCTGCAGAAGAGGAGGCTCAGGGCAGACCTCATTGCTTTCTACAACTACCTGAAGGGAGGTTGTAGCCAGGTGGGGTTGGGCTCTTCTCCCAGGCAACCATTAATAGAAGGAGGGGACACAGTCTCAAGTTGTGCCAGGGGAGGTCTAGGCTGGATGTTAGGAGAAAGTTCTTGCCAGAGAGAGTGATTGGCATTGGAATGGGCTGCCCAGGATGGTGGTGGAGTCCCCATCCCTGAAGGTGTTCAAGCAAAGCCTGGATGGAGCACTCAGTGCCATTGGCTAGGGCTGGGTGCTAGGTTGGACTGGATGAGCTTGGAGGTCTCTTCCAACCTGGCTGGTTATATCATTCTTTTCTGTCCCTCTTTGCTGAGGTACTGAATTTTAAATGTGTTCCAAGAGTCAGATGTGTAACAAGACTTGAAGGGGAATCACAGGATTATCGCCTGTTCAGTGGTGATCACACACCAACAGGTAGTCATGAATTCTATGCAGGTCACAGCAGTGAGAGAGGTGTGATGGTTTGAACTAATTGGAGGTTTTGAATGAGAAATTAGACTATAGGCTGAGAGAGGAAAGCAGATAATCCTACTTCCCTCACAGCTTTACTGAGAAAGAAAAAAACAAATGTTTTAAGAGTTGTAACCCAAATATAGATAAGTCAGAGTGCTTCAGCCTGCTCTGGGCTGCGGCTTTGCATGGTTCTTTCTCCCTGCCTTTTGTAGCTGATTCTGAATAATTCCACTAACTTCTTTTCCTGCAGCTAATCTCCCTGGCCCATCTACCTTCACCTACTGCTGCATTAACAGATGGTTACATAAGATTGGGGAAGGTGGTAGGGGTAGTTAGAGACCCCTCTTAGGGATTTTGGTCTCTGGGAGGGCTGTGGTGTTTCTGTATTACCTTTTTACTGTATATATCTGTAAATATCTGTGAAACATTGTAAATATCTGCTTGTATATTGTGCATAGCTGTAAATATAAAAGCTTCATTCCTTAACTTCCAGCTGACTGAGTCCTAGCCTGGGTTATTCCAAAGTGTGTGGAGGGGGGCAGGTAACTGCTAAACCACCACAGAGCCTTTGGGAATCACAGCAGCCTGGGCAGAGGAGGGCAGGGCAGGATCAGACTGGTGTTCTTTTTACTGTATGTATCTGTACATATCTGTTATACATTGTCAATATCTGCTTGTATATTGTGCATAGCTGTAAATATAAAAGCTTCATTTCTTAACTTCCAGCTGACTGAGTCCTAGCCTGGGTTATTTTAAAGTGTGTGTGGGGGAGCAGGTAACTGCTAAACCACCACAGAGGCTTTGAGAGTCACAGCAGCCCGGGCAAAGAAGGGCAAGGCAAGATCAGAATGGTGTTCAAGTCAGCCTCAGTATTTAGAGAGTTAGTGCCTCTGAATCCAAATATCTGGGCTCATGCTCATCCCAGGTGGCTTTAGAGAGTTAAATTCCTTCCAAAGTTAATGCAGAGAAACGTGGAAACTTTCAGCCTAAGGCACAGAACAAAGGCATTTGTGTGTCCCTGCTAGCTGCAGAGGCTCCCAACTCCGGACTTCACTTGGATGCTGCAAACTCTATCAGCTGAATTCAGGCCACAGTGACTAACCAAGCAAGTATGTCCTTCTTTACTACTGGCATGACTGCACACTGCAACTGTTGGCATTTGAGCCAAAAAAAAAAAAAAAAAAGCAAGGGGCACGATGTTGTGGTCACACAAAGCACATTTGAAGGAACACCCACGACAAACGTACCTGGACTGCTGCTGGGAGTCTGAAACCCACAGCAAAGCCTCTCTTCATCCCATGCAAAGCTACACCTGAGAATGGCTCCCTCTTACAGGCACGCCAGGTGAAAGCTGTGTTCGTTGTCTGTTTCCAGCTTCTCCAAAGTCAAAGTACCACAGGCCTTCTGCATGGCCTTAATTCTTCTACAGCAGCTTCTGCCAACAGCCCAGCTCTTTACACACCAAAGTGTGAAATGGGCAATATACTCTTAAGAAAAGGCTCTACACAGCACCTTGTCAAGACACAGCCACAGCTGACGTGAAGAAAATAGGGGTCCTGTGTGCTCACAGACTTGGGGGCACCTGGGGGTTTGGAAACTCTTAACAGAATGCCCTTGTAAGTGATAGATGCCTACATATGGACAACATACCACCTCTGTGACAGGACCCCCAAAAGCTGTTCCACTCCTTCCCACTCTGGTTTAACGTTGACATGTTCAGATCATTTGAATAGAACAGCATAGAATAGAATAGAATAGAATAGAATAGAATAGAATAGAATAGAATAGAATAGAATAGAATAGAATAGAATAGAATAGAATAGAATAGAATAGAATAGAATAGCACAGAACAGAACAGAATAGAATAGAACAGCATAGAATAAAATAAAATACAATAGATTAGAATAGAATAGAATGGAACAGAACAGCATACATTAGAATAGAACAGAATAGAATAGAATAGAATAGAATAGAATAGAATAGAATAGAATAGAATAGAATAGAATAGAATAGAATAGAATAGAATAGGCCAGGTGGGAAGAAACCTCCAAGCTCATCCAGTCCAACCTAGCACCCAGCCCTAGCCAATGGCACTAAGTGCCCCATCCAGGCTTTGCTTCAACACCTCCAGGGATGGCAACTCCACCACCTCCCTGGGCAGCCCATTCCAATGCCAATCACTCTCTCTGCCAACAACTTCCTCTGAACATACAGCCTAGACCTCCCCTGGCACAACTTGAGACCCTGTACCCTTGTTCTGTTGTTGGTTGCCTGGGAGAAGAGCCCAACCCCACCTGGCTACAACCTCCCTTCAGGTAGTTGTAGACAGCAATGAGGTCTGCCCTGAACCTCCTCTTCTGCAGGCTGCACACCCCCAGCTCCCTCAGCCTCTCCTCATTTGACACATTTGACATTTCCAGTTCTTCCAACTCAATTCCTCTTTTGCCTCTCGTTTTCAGGCAAAAGAAAGGAGAAAGGAGCAAGTGTTGACCCTTTTAGGATTAACAACAGTCTTTCATCAATGGTGCTGAAGCTGGTGAGGATTTGCAGCATGCTGGAAGAGAGGAAGCTCTGAAAGCAGTCTGCACAGGCTTTTGCCACAGTACCAGTCCATGTCTTTGGGAAGGCAGCCCAGCAACAGCCTGCTCATCCAGCCTTCAACCTGGGGGTCTGGGCTCTTCCTGTGGTCACAGCTCTGACAACTTCTATTTTCTTCTTCATCGTTCCCCCACTCAGAATTTCCCATTAGTTTTGACCAGAAGTCTGTAAATGAGTTCCCTTCTCCCCACACCACTCCTCCCAATAGCAATTGCTTTTCATATGGAAAATCCTTTCTAGTTTCAAGCTCATTTATGTATGGAAAGATACTCACAGTACTGTTACACTCCTTTGATTGTGTAATCAGGCTGGCTCTGGCCAGCATGGTCTAGGGTAGGGTGTCCCTGGGCATGGCAGGGGAGTTGGAACTGGCTGATCCTTGTGGTCCCTTCCAACCCTGACTGATTCTATGATTCTATGAAGTTCTTCAGCACGAGAGTGGTGAGAGCCTGGAATGGGTTGCCCAGGGAGGTGTTTGGGGCAACATCCCTGGAGGTGTTTGCAGCCAGGCTGGATGAGGCTGAGGGCAGGCTGATCTAGGGTAGGGTGTCCCTGGGCATGGCAGGGGGCTTGGAACTAGATGATCATAGAATCAGCCAGGGTTGGAAGGGACCACAAGGATCATCTAGTTCCAACCCC
>VWZI01005732.1:1804-12354 GCA_013396835.1 Psilopogon haemacephalus | reverse complement strand
GGCTCCAGAACTGCACACAGTACTGCAGGTGGGGTCTGACGAGAGCAGAGTAAAGGGGGAGAATCCATCACCCTATATATAAAGCTTAATTCCTTAACTTCCAGCCAGCTGAGTTTTAGCCTGGGTTATTTCAAAGTGGGGGTGGGGAACTGCTGAACCACCACAGCAGCCTATGTGCAGCAGGGATGATCCGAGCAGACCACCCTTAGCTGGATAGTGAATCCCCCCTGGCACACTGCTACTGGTCCTGAGCACGCAGCCCTCCTCCCAGCACCCTCCTGCTGCCGGAGCATCACTTATGAGCAGGCAGTCAAAATGCTCCTGGGAGCAGGGCCAGGATGTGTCATTAAAAAAAAGAAAAAAAAAAAAATCCCAACAAATGACATACTTCAGGGGCTGAGCGTGAGATGCCCTCAATATTTCCAGTAATTCACGTTGAGACTGTAACTACTGTTCTGGTGCTTTGCAAAAGGAAGAATGAAGAGAGTTGTCTCCAAGGAATCATAGAATCAGTCAGGGTTGGAAGGGACCACAAGGATCAGCCAGTTCCAACCCCCCTGCCATGCCCAAGGACACCCTACCCTACATCAGCCTGCCCACAGCTTCTGCCAGCCTGGCCAAAAACACCTCCAGGGATGTGGCCACAAACACCTCCGTGAGCAACCCATTCCAGGCTCTCACCACTCTCATGCTCAACAACTTCCTCCTCACATCCACTCTGAATCTCCCCACCTCCAGCTTTGCTCCATCCCCCCCAGTCCTGTCACTACCTGAGAGCCTCAAAAGTCCCTCCCCAGCTTTTCTGTAGCCCACTTCAGATACTGGAAGATCACAAGAAGGTCACCTGGGAGCCTCCTCTTCTCCAGCCTGCACAGTCTCAACTCTTTCAGTCTGTCCTCACAGGAGAGGTGCTCCAGCCCTAAGAAGTTTGTTTCCAAGAGCTCCCTTGAAAGGTAGCTAAAAAGAGACATGCATCATCATATGCAATAAATCAATTAACCCTAAGGAGTCTGTTTCCAGGAGTTCCCTAGAAAGGTAACTAAAACAGATGTGCATCATCATATGTAATTAAAGCAATTGTCACTAAGAAGGCTGTTTCCAGAAGTTCCTTAGAAAGGTAACTAAAAAAGATGTGCATCATCCTATGCAATAAAAGCAATTAACCCTAAGGTGTCTGTTTCCAGGAGTTCCCTTGAAAAATAAACTAAATATGTAATAAAAGCAATTAATCCTATGATGTCTGTTTCCAGGAGTTCCCTTGAAAGTTAGCTAAAAGATGTGCATCATCAAATGCAATAAAAGCAATCAACACTAAGAAGTCTGTTTCCAGGAGTTCCCTTGGAAAATAAACTAAATATGTAATAAAAGCAATTAGTCATAAGGAGTCTGTTTCCAGGAGTTCCCTAGAAAGATAATAAAAAAGATGTGCATCATCATATGTAATAAAAGCAATTAACCCTAAGAAGTCTGTTTCCAGGAGTTCCCTAGAAAGATGACTTATAAAGATGTGCATCATCATATGTAATAAAAGCAATTAACCCTAAGAAGTCTGTTTCCAGGACTTCCCTAGAAAGATGACTTAAAAAGATGTGCATCATCATACGTAATAAAAGCAATTGTCACTAAGAAGTCTCTTTCCAGGAGTTCCATTAAAGGTAGCTTAAAAAAGAAGTGCATCATCATATGCAATAAAAGCAATTAACCCTAAGATGTCTGTTTCCAGAAGTTCCCTTGAAAAATAAACTAAATATATAATAGAAGCAATTAATCCTATGATGTCTGTTCCCAGGAGTTCCCTTGAAAGGTAACTAAATCCAGGGATGAGGAGAGGCAATAATTCATACCCATTTGTGAATGCAATTTGCTTGAAAAGAATAAATAAGTTTGGCACATCTCACTGCTATTTGGAAATGTGCCTGGGCTGTATAGAGGGGGATGTGAGAAATTTGCCCTATTTTTACAGCTGAAAGCTTCATTGACTCACACAAGATACTTTAGCCTAATATCCTGTGGCACTGCAGTGACCTACATGTAATTATTGCCTGCTTTTTTGCCAAAATATTTGTACACAACCAGAAACTGCAACTGAAGTTACCAACCAGTTCGTACAGTTTCTACCAGCAACACAAAGAAGGATTTCCATCAGCAGTAACTCAGCTGTCTGATGTTTCCAGTAGTATTTTAGTCTTGGGTTTCTGTAATTTTTTTTTGTTTCCTTTTTCTTAGACAAATATATTTATCCTGTTAAGCAAATGATGTTTCAAAAGCTATGGCTGTCCCTTCTCCCAGCCTGGAACCCCTGGCCCTGTCAGATGTGGGCTGATCTTGTGTTGGTAGATGTGCATGTGTTTGGCAAACAAGGATGTGGGGGAAAAAAACCAGAGGAGGGAAAAAAAAAAAAAGAAAAAAAAAAAAAAGAAAAAAAGGAANATGGGGGGAAAAAAAACAGAGGAAGGAAAAAAAAAAAAAAAAAAAAAAAAAAAAAGAAAAAAAGGAAAGAAAAAAAGATTAAAAAAAGGAAAGAAAAAATATTTTAAAAGTAAAAAAAAAAATTTTAAAAAAGCAAAAAAAAGGAAAAAAGGGAAAGGAAAAAAGAAAATAAAAAAGGGAAAAAAGAAAAAGAAAAGGAAAAAAGGGAAAGAAAAATGAAAAAGAAAACAAAAGAAAGAAAAAGAAAAGAAGGAAAGAAACACAAAAAACAAAAGAAAAAAGAAAACAAAAAAATGAAAATAAAAGAAAGAGAAAGAAAAAAGGAAAGGGGGAAAAAGAAAAAAAAATAAAAAAAAAAGAAAAAGAAAAAGAAAAAGAAAAAGAAAAGAGGAAAGAAAAAAGAAAAAGAAAAGGAAAAAGGCAAATAAAAAAAAAGAAAAAGAAAAAAAAAGAAAATTAACCAAAAAAAAACCCCAGAAAAAGGAAAGGCGGGAGGAGGGAAGAAAAGAAACCTCAAAGAAGTCTTAAAATGCACCTCATGGTGTCAATGTCCTTCCTGCTCCTTCCTGTACCTGCCCTTTCCAGTACTGAAAGTGAGAGCACTGACAGGGATGTACTGGAATTCCTCCTGCCTTGCAGTTGGGCTCCACAGCAAGAGGCAGAGAGGTTTCATGGAATGGTTTAGGTTGGAAAGGACCTCAAAGCTCAGCCAGTTCCAACCCCCCTGTGCAGTGACACCTCCCACTAGAACAGGTTGCTCAAGGACTCATCCAACCTGGCCTTGAACACCTCCAGGAAGGTTGTGGATGACAGAAGCACAGAATGTGAAGATCACATTGGGCGATTCTGTCACCAACAACCTCCCTTGGCAACCTGTGCCAGTGTCTCACCACCCTCACTGCAAACAGCTTCCTCCTAACATCCACTTTCAATCTCCATTCTGCCACTTTAAACCCATTACTCTCTCTCCTATCATTACAAGACCTTGTCAATAGTCCCTCCCCAGCCTTCCTCTAGGCCTCTTTCAGATTCTGTAAGGCTACTCTAAGGTCTCCTCAAAGCCTTCTCTTCTCCAGGCTGAAAAGCCACAACTCTCTCAGCCTGTCCTCATAGCAGTGCTCTAAGTATCTTGGTGGCCTCCTCTGCACTGGCTCCAACACTTCCATGTCCCTCTTGTACTGGAGGCTGCAGAGCTGCAGACAGTGCTGCAGGTGGGGTGTGAGGAGAGCAGAGCAAAGGGGCAGAATCCCCTCCCTTGCCCTGCTGCCCACAGCTGCTCTTGCTGCAGCCCAGCACACAGTTGCTGTCTGGGCTGCATGGGCAGACATTGAGAAGTTCTGCAGTTTGGGTTAGAAATCTGGCTATACCCTCCTGTTATTTTAGGCTTTTGTTATTCACCCTGAAGATCTTGAGTGAAGTTACACAACTTAAGATGATTTAATAGCCTGTTACTTCTCCAGGCTGCAGCCCCAACTCTCTCAGCCTGTCCTCAGAGCAGAGCTGTTGCAGCCCTCTCAGCATCTTGGTGGCCTCCTCTGCACTGGCTCCAACACTTCCATGTCCTTCCTGTGTCGGAGGCTCCAGAACTGCACACAGTGCTGCAGGTGGGAGTTAAAAGACAAATAACCCCTGAAAGTGGGGAACATTTGGAAAGGTAAACACAGTTTCCTCAAGAAGCTGGGTTTGCCTCAGATAGGCAGCTACACTTCTGTCCTCCTGCCAAGTGCCTGGAGGCAGAACTGTCCCCCACCTTGATTTTGCTCTCCAAAGTCAGCTTAGCACTGCATCAGCAAAACAGCCTCTCTGCTTAGCACTGCTACCCCAGCCTCTGATGAGCTCCTGATACGTTTCCCACGAGGTGACTCAATTTTCTCCTAGGGCACCATTATGGTTACTTGGTCTTGCACAGTTAACACATACAGCAAAACTAATGGCAATTGTGTTTTGCACTCCAAGGCAGCAGACAGCTCTTGATGGTGATGTAAAGCAATGCTGAAGATGCAAGACCATACATTGCTTGTAGCTGGGCTGACTCCCCAAGCACTTATCAATCCTAGCAGGCACAGGAGTTACAATCTAATCCAGCAGTGATAGAGAGCATCATCATGGTTTCGGGTACTCAAGCACGGAGCTGTTACAAACCATTAGTCACTAAGTGTAATCACAGGCTCACAGGATGTCAGGGGTTGGAAGGGACCCAAAGAGGCCATAGAGTCCAACCCCCCTGCCAGAGCAGGACCAGAAAATCTAGCTCAGGGCACACAGCAACACATCCAGACAGGCCTGCAAAGGCTCCACAGAAGGAGACTCCACAACCTCTCTGGGCAGGCTGTGCCAGTGCTATGGGACCCTTACAGTAAAGAAGTTGCCCCTTGTGTTGAGCTGCAACCTCCTGTGCTGCAGCTTCCATCCATTGCTCCTTGGCCTATCCCAGGCAGCAAGTGAGCAGAGCCTGTCCCACACCTCCTGACCCCCAGACCTCAGAGAGTTATAAACATTGATTAAATCACCTCTCAGTCTTCTCCAGACTAAGCAGCCCCAGGTCCCTCAGCCTCTCCTCATCAGGCAGTGCTCCACTCCCCTCAGCATCCTCAGAGCCCTCTGCTGGACCCTCTCCAGCAGATCCCTGTCCCTCTTCAACTGGGGAGCCCAAAACTGAAGGCAGTATTCAAGATGAGGTCTCAGCAGGGCAGAGACAATGGGGAGGAGAACCTCCCTTGATCTGCTGGACACACTCTTCTTAATGCACCCCAGGATCCCATTGACCTTCTTGGCCACAAGGCCACATTGCTGTGCCATGGATGTTCTCCCCCAGCACTCCCAGGTCCCTTTCCACAGGGCTGCTCTCCAGCAGTCACCTCCCAACCTGTACTGCTGCAGTTTACTCTTCCTCCCCAGGTGCAGGACTCTGCACTTGTCCTTGTTGAACCTCATTTGGTTCCTCTGTGCCCAGCTCTCCAGGCTGTCCATGTCTTGCTTGTAATAAATCTTTACATCCCAACACAAGCCAGCAGGTGCACAAAGCCTAGTAATAAAGATGTGTGGAGCAGGATGAGAAGAAACACTGCAGTGTCACCAAGGTTATCACTCTGAACCACCTGGCAGCTCAGCCTGTATTAATTTTTACTGCCAAGACCCCAAGAAGGCTGCTGAAGTAGCTTGCCACAGGACAGTGCTCCCCTTATGTCACAACACTCAGAGCTGTGCCTAACTGTACGCTCCAAGGAGAGCATTTTGCTTTCTGAACAGCTTCATGTGAAACAGCAAAACAAAGCAGCACCACATCCTTTAAGCAAGCAGCTGTTTGGCTTTGGGGCACTGAGGATACGTAGCACAACATGCACAGATTCCCCTCCAACTCTAAGCTAATTAACTTCCAACCTGCCTTATTCCATTCTATTCTATTCCTTTCTCTTCTATTCTATTCTAGTCTAGTCTATTCTAGTCTAGTCTCTTCTAGTCTATTCTATTCTAGCCTAGTCTAGTCTATTCTAATCTAGTCTATTCTGTTTTAGTCTAGTCTATTCTATTTTAGCCTAGTCTAGTCTATTTTAATCTAGTCTATTCCATTCTAGTCTAGTCTATTCTATTCTAGCCTTGTCTATTCTAATATAGTCTAGTCTATTCTATTATAGCCTAGTCTATTCTAATCTAGTCTAGTCTATTCTATTCTAGCCTAGTCTAGTCTATTCTAGTCTATTCTAATCTAGTGTATTCTGTTCTAGTCTAGTCTATTCTATTCTAGCCTAGTCTATTCTAGTCTAGTCTATTTTAGCCTAGTCTAGCCTATTCTAATCAAGTCTATTTTGTTCTAGTCTAGTCTATTCTATTCTATTCTAGCCTAGTCTATTCTAATCTAGTCTAGTCTATTCCAGTCTATTTTGTTCTATTCTAATCTAGTCTATTCTGTTTTAGTCTAGCCTATTCTATTCTAGCCTACTCTAGCCTATTCTAATCTAGTCTATTCTGTTTTAGTCTAGCCTATTCTATTCTAGCCTACTCTAGCCTATTCTAATCTAGTCTATTCTGTTTTAGTCTAGCCTATTCTATTCTAGCCTAGTCTAGCCTATTCTAGTCTAGTCTATTCTATTCTGTTTTAGTCTAGTCTATTCTATTCTAGCCTAGTCTAGCCTATTCTAGTCTAGTCTATTTTGTTCTAGTCTAGTCTATTCTATTCTAGCCTAGTCTAGTCTATTCTAATCTAGTCTATTTTGTTCTAGTCTAGTCTATTCTATTCTAGCCTAGTCTATTCTATTCTATCCTAGTCTAGTCTATTCTGGTTTAGTCTAGTCTATTCTATTCTAGCCTAGTCTAGCCTATTCTAGTCTATTCTGTAACAAAATCAGAAAGATACTAGGGCGTTACTCCTTGATCCACAAGCATCTCCTATCTGAAAGAGCCTTGCTGCAATTCCACACTTCATTCTCCCAAACCTCTTTAAGCCTGAAGCCTCTTTGAAGACCTGTTTGAAGCCAGTGCTGCTCCACTCACAGCCAAAGCCTTACAAGCATTTCCACTGAGCTTGAAACTTTCCTTCTGCCTTCAGAATTAAAACATTCCACTGCCTGCTTGAACACGAATGGATGGCCCAAAAGCTTGACTGCATACTCACATGCTTATTAGCCTGTTGACTCTGAGGTAAAGATCCAGGGGCCAGCACTGGAGAGCTTGTGGGGCTACAAAGTTCTGGGAAGGGGTTCGGGATGGCTGGCAAGGAGGACGTTCTGAATTGCTGCTCTTCTTCTTGAAGGCGCCTAGAAACACAGAAGCACTAAGGATTAGGGGAGCAAACTGGCACCACTTGGCCTGACCCTCCTGCCCCACTACTTATGGTGAGGACACTGAAGAAAAGGAATGGAAACCATCCCCTAGCCAAGCTGTAAATATTTGTAATCTACTGGCAATATCTGCTTGCGTATTGTGCTAAGCTGTCAATATAAAGCTTCATTCCTGTGGTGATTTGCAGTTATCTGCACCCCTGCCCTCCACTCCAAGTTTGAAATAACCCAGGCTAGGACTCAGTCGCCTGGAAGTGAATAAATGAAGCTTTATATTTACAGCAATGCAAAATGTACAAGCAGATATTTCACATCTTTGTCAGTGCCATGGACAGAGGAATCAGTGCACCCTCAGCAAGTGTGCAGCTGGCACCAAGCTGTGTGGCACAGTTGACTTGCTAGAGGGCAGGGATCCATCCAGAGGGACCTGCACAGGCTGCAGAGCTGTGCCCAGGACACCCTCATGAAATTTAACAAGGCCAAATGTAAAGTCCTGCACCTGGGTCGCTGCAATCCCAAGCACAACTCCAGGCTGGATGGTGAGTGGCTGAAGAGCAGCTCTGAGGAAAAGGACCTGGGGGCCTGGGTGGAGGAGAAGCTCAAGATGAGGCTGCAGTGTGCACACACAGCCCAGACAGCAACTGTGTGCTGGGCTGCAGCAAGAGCAGCTGTGGGCAGCAGGGCAAGGGAGGGGATTCTGCCCCTTTGCTCTGCTCTCCTCAGACCCCACCTGGAGTACTGTGTGCAGCTCTGGAGCTCCCAGCACAAGAAGGACATGGAACTGCTGGAGAGAGTCCAGGAGGGCCACAAAGATGCTCAGGCTGCAGCAGCTCTGCTATGATGACAGGCTGAGGGAGTTGGGACTTTTCAGCCTGGAGAAGAGAAGGCTTCCAGGAGACCTTAGAGCAACCTTCCAGTATCTGAAGGGGGCCTACAGCAGGGCNCCTGATCTAGTGGGAGGTGTCCCTGCCTGTGGCACAGGAGAGTTGGAACTGGATGATCTTTGAGGTCTCTTCCAACCTAAACCATTCTATGACTCTATGATTCTATATTTACAATGTATAACAGATATTTACAGATATATACAGTAAAAAAAAGGTAATACAGAAACACCACAGCCCTCCCAGAGATCAAAATCCCTAAGAGGAGTTTCTAACCACCCCTACCACCTTCCCTCTTTTTTTTTTTCTTCTAAGGGTAGGTCAGCAGACATTCCATGCACTGTAGAGAATAAAAGCTGCATGAAGGCCATGCCATAATTAGGCTCTGTGTTGCACGCCCTACTTCACAGCCTGTATTTGAATAATTTCAAAGTGCACATCTACCTCCTTTCCCTCTTGAACTGGGGGGGCCCAGAACTAGACAAGAGTACTTCAGATGTGGCCTCACCAAGGCAGAGTAGATGGGGAGGAGAACCTCTCTCGACCTATTAGCCACAGCCCAGAATGGCATTGCCTTTCCTGGCTACCAGAGCATACTGATGGCTCATGGTCAACCTCCCATCCACTATGACCCCTCAAATCCTTTTCCTCTTCGCTGCCATCCAACAGGTCAGTCCCCAGCCTATCTTGACCCCTGGGGTTGTTCTTTCCCACCCAGTTAGTACATCCCTTTGCCTATGCAAAAGCCCAGTCTAAGGCTACAAGGCTCCTACTGAATTTGCTCTCCTAAGGTGGTGGTTGGACAGTTCTCTGCTCCCCCACACTTTGAAATAACCCAGGCTAGGACTCAGTCGGTTGGAAGTTAATAAATGAAGCTTTATATTTACAGCTTTGCACAATATAGGAGCAGATATTTACAATGTATAACAGATATTTACAGATACATACAGTAAAAAAAGGTAGCACAGAAACACCACAGCCCTCCCAGAGATCGAAAAAAAATCCCTAAGAGGGGTAACCAACCACTCCTACCACCTTCCCCCCTTTCCCCAATCTTATCTCACCATGTTTCATGCAGCAGATAGGTGAACGTAGATGGGCCAGGGGGAATTAGCAGCAGGAAAGAAGTTAGTGGAGTTATTCAGATTCAGCTAGGAAAGGCAGGGAAAAAGAGCCATGCAAAAGCAGCCACAGCCCAAAGCAGTCTGACTTATCTATATTTGGGTTACAATTCTTAAAACATTTTTTCTTTTCTTTCTCAGTAAAGCTATGAGTGAAGTAGCACCCTCAGTGCTTTCCTCTCTCAGCCTATAGCCTAATTTCTCATTCAAATCCTCCAATTAGTTCAAACCGGCACAATTCCTTAATTTCCAGCTGACTGATCCTAGTCTAGGTGAATTCAAAAGTGGAAGGGAGGGGCAGGTAACTCCCAAACCAGCTCAAACTCCAAGCAACTCTGCATTGCCTGGGGAAACAGAAATGTAAAGACTTAGCTTCAGTGATAAACTGCATTTACAACCTGACATCTTATCATAGTTGTATGGTTACTATTCAGACAAATTTGCACGCCCCAAGATACGTCTCACAAGCCCATGTAGCACCAAGAGAGTTTTAACTTCCAGTTTGTGTGCTGCCCACACCAACGAAAGTCAAATTAAAGCTTAGAAAGTGCCAGAGTAAAGTCTGAAAAGAGGTAAGATCTATTCATGACCACACAAACTGAGGTTTCTTTTACCTGCAGGGCATCACCCCTGAAGATAGATGCACTACAGGACCCTGCAGCAGCTGGCCTGGAATGCCTTTGCAGAAGGCACCACCTAGTGGCAATCTTGGAAGGTAAGCACAACAAACTCCAGATGCCCTCATTTTTTCCCCCCCATGTTTTTAGAATCATAGAATCAGTCAGGGTTGGAAGGGACCACAAGGATCAGCCAGTTCCAACCCCCCTGCCATACCCAGGGACACCTTACCCTAGATCAGGCTGCCTATCAGTGTTTTCCTCTCTCAGCCTATAGTCTAATTTCTCATTCAAATCATAGAATCATCGAATGGTTTAGGTTGGAAGAGACCTCAAAGCTCAGCCAGTTCCAACCCCCCTGTGCCATAGGCAGGGACACCTCCCACTAGATCAGGTCGCTCAAGACTTCATCCAACCTGGCCTTGAACACATCCAGGGAGGGAGCAGCCACAACCTCCCTGGGCAACCTCTGCCAGTGTCTCACCACCCTCACTGTGAAGAACTTTCTTCTAACATCCAGTTTAAATCTCCCCTCTGCCAGTTTGAATCCATTCCCCCTCGTCCTGTCATTACAAGACTTTGTGAACAGTTCCTCCCCAGCCTTCCTGTAGCCCCCTTCAGATACTGGAAGGTTGCTATAAGATCTCCTGGAAGCCTTCTCTTCTCCAGGCTGAAAAGCCCCAACTCCCTCAGCCTGTCCTCATAGCAGAGCTGCTCCAGCCC
>VWZI01005731.1:791188-803442 GCA_013396835.1 Psilopogon haemacephalus | reverse complement strand
TCTCTTCCAACCTAAACCATTCTATGATTCTATGATTAGGAAGCTATATTTTAGTTCCCTGAGGAAGTTCAGGTATTGGATACCATCCCTGATCATCATGAGGAGCAGAGTGAACACGTCAGATGGTGGACTACAAACCCAGGGACACAGCTAGTCAACCACAGGACAATGAAAGACTTGGTGAATTCTCTTGCCTCCAAGCAATGAAGTTACAGCTTCTACATGCTGGTAGATAGGACATTGTGAAAGAACAGTGTAGCTGGGAATGAAAGGCAGGGAGGGTACAGCCCACAGGAACACTGGAAAGCTATGCTTGTCTTATCATATGCAGCCACCTGCTACTTTCCTCTCTACATCTCCATCATGTTTCCTTCAAGGCAAATTATAGGTCCATGAAGACCTTTCAAAGCAGGATATGACTGAATTTCAAGACTTTATTATGCATTGTGAAAAGGGAAACTGAAGGCAGCCTCCCTTCATGACTTTTGCTTGAGCAATACTTTTCCCTAACCGCAGATTTCTCTGCCTCTGGGTGATATTTCCTGCTCCAGTTCTCTGTAAGCTTTATTTAAGCTGTAGCAAGCAGAGTAATGCATGAGTTCTTCATTTTCTCATACACATGGACGGCCTCTAACCCTGTCTTCACTATCCTTCGGTTACCTAAATGTCTGTTAAATGTGAGCTGTGAAACAGGCATGTACCATGTACACTGAAGTTAAACATTCATGAAAAGAAGTTCTCAGGAATGTGTATTTACTTAATATGCTGGTCTGCTTTCAAAATATTGCAGAGCTTCCTTCATCCTGACATGCTGATGCATCTCACATGAGCATTAGGGCTGTTAATCAATCCAGACCTGACTTTGTGAAGTCACAGTCAGCCTCTTGTATTGCTTTTACAGGAGAGCTACAATCATCTCTCTATTGATTTCACAGATATTATGCACAGTACCCAACATAAAGACAATAATAAACCACTGGGACTGAAAAATGGGGATTTACTCCAGCTTAAGGGCTCAAGGTTATGAGAAGGACATTACCTTCACAGTCTACTCTATCCGTGCTGCAGTCTACCACCTGGCAGTAAGTTTTTGGAGTGTCTGTATCCCAGATATTTCTACTGCTTACCTTTATTAAATGGGTGGCTTCTGTCACTGACCTGTGAACTACAATGATTAAGAGAGGGGTGCACTAAACATTTTGTGGAGTCTGCTGCAAGGGAAGTTAATCACAGGTAGGGAGTTGTGGTAGCAAACTGGGGACTGCTGTCCCTATCACCACAGCTAGACCTGGGCTAGCTTAAAGCTTGTGCAATTTCCTTAAGCTAAATATGTAGTATAAGAAGAATAAACTACTACAGAAATATAATAACCTTAAAGAAGATGGGGAAGGGGTCAAGTGGCAACGAAGCAGCAAAGCAGCAGCAGCAGCCAAAACAGCAGCAGGAGAAGACAGCAGCGTGTGCAATAGGTGTAGAGACAAGTTGTGCTTTCAGACATAAGCTTTTGATGCTTCAGTTAAATCATATTAACTTATCCATTGTTGCCATTTTTATGGCCTATCCCTGGAATCTTTACATCTCCAATCAGAGACTCCAATACTCTTCCACTTCTAAGTTTCTCTGTCCTCATGTTTTGTTTTTTTTTTAAGTCTGAGCTAGATATCTAGCTCAAAGTGCCACAGCCTGCTTAAAGGAATGTATGCAATGGCTTCAAGCTGGTGTGAAGGTATTAATTGTGGAAAACTGAATCTGCTGCTGAATTTGCTAATTCAGTATGTTTTATGCCTGAAAAGAAGGCTTAAGTTTGTCTTCTTATTACACAGACTCAAGCGTGTGGCAGACTTCATGAACTGTCTACCCAACGCAGAACATGAGCTCCATTCAGAAAACTGACTTGCATTGCTGCCTTGCATTAGTAAGCAACATACACCTTGTCTCTCAAAGACCAGGTCAAGGCATGCATTGTCAACGACTGTTTGGAACTCTGCTGAAATAGGGATTGGTGAGTTTTTTCTCTCTCTTTTTTCATGCCTGCTGAACGTGAAATATTGTAACATTGCCCCTGTGTAAGAGGATGAGCTTGAGTACACTGTTTCCCCAACGTGGCTTCTCTTGCCTTTGCACCATTAAGTTTGAAATTCAGTTTCTAAGGGAAAGGAGGAAAAGAATGGTGACATGACATGCTATCAGAATGCTGATACAGATATTCGAGCTCTCAGCATTGCTGCCGGCTGTGGAGTCTCTGGTGTGTCATGTAAACTCTCTGCCTCTTCTCTGTAAGATTGTGCGATGAAGCTGCTGTTTCCATGCCCCCTACTGTGTGCTTGTTGTTCGTTTAGCTGTTGCCTTTTAAGTTGATTTTTTCTAATACGATTCAAAATACTGCGTTCTCCCTGCCTTTGTGCCTCACTGCTTTCCAGCTCTGTTTTTGATATACACATAGTATCAGAAGCCGGTGGCTGCTCAAACTGATAGCAAATAGACTTTTAAAAATCCAGCCAGATAGCATTTTTTTTCCTCTGTACTTCTCTCTTTGTGTTTTGCTTCATAAAGCAATGTGGATATGAAGAAAAGTCATAAGAAATGGAAGAAATCAAGGGAAATAGGAAACATACAGGTCCAAAGCAAGCCCCTAAAATGCCTGTACTGAAGTGTAAGTCCACTCTGCTTCTGGCCCTGAGGATATCACTTCTACTATGTAAAGCCAGACTCTGCAGGACCTTTTCACAGACTTGGCTTGAATTTTGTGTGGTGTTTGAGTCTGAGTTTTGTTTTACCTCAAGCCAGTGTACCTTTATCTTTAAAGCAGAGTTCTAAAGCAGTTTGATCTGGGTTTATAGCTGTCCTTTGTCACAAATGCAGGTATTTTTATATCTTGATTTGGTCTGGGATTTTCTGGTGCAGAAGGCAGTTACTACCTGTCAGCTGACAGAGGTGGCTGTAGGAACTTGTGTTTATCCATCACTGTCACCTTGATCATAGCTCCATCTGGGCCTTGTAAAACAATGTCCAACCCACTGATTGTCTCACTTTTGAGGGGCTATTGGCCTTGGTCCTTGCTCCAGCTACCTTATTTGCTGCAATAGTGATCATTCTGCCTGTTTCTCACAGCTCTTTTCCTAGGCAGAATCTATTTGCTTAACCAGCCAGCACAACTTGGCATTTGCTTTTACATATCTGAAGGCCAGTTGTCTAATTTCACTGCTGGCCTGGTCTAATCTCCTGTGCCTATTTCCGGTGGCAGTGGATGGAGGGAATGCAGAGAAATAATTGAAATAAATGAAGCTGGATGATGCCTCATTTTGGCTGCTGGCAGTGTCGTGTTTGCAGAGAAAAAACTCTTTCACAAGCTGTGATGGTCTCCACTTCAGTGGAAGAGGCCAGTGCGGGGACAGGGTATGAGCAGTGGGGAAAATCTCGTCTTTCAATGGTGTTTTTCTTGCTTTCTCGGTGCTTACCACTGTGTCCTTGATTTGGTGTTTAACCTGGTAATGCACTTAGATGATTCTGCAGTTGTTAAGTATTGTGTCGATAAAAATGACTGAAAGAAGCTGTCATATTGCCAGTACTGGGCTTCAAAATATTCATGCAGTTACTCTGGTGCTTTCCTCTGATAGTAGAAAGGAGATTTTTTTTTTTTTTCTTGCAGTCAGTGAGTCCTTCAGTTTGTCAAATTCTGTATCACAGATAGACAAGTTGGGTGCTCAGCTTCCCCAAGGAAGAAACTAGTTTAGAAGAGGTTGATAGTTGTACTTGTTGCCATGGATATCTTAGTGACTCCCCACATTTGAATTAAGATGCTGTGCTCTTATAGTCATGTTTTGAAGCACAGGGGAGATACTATAATGTACATTTTACAGGTGAGAAAACAAAGGGACAAAGGAAGAGTTTTCTTTCAAAAATCCCGTGATGACCATGAACTGAAATTAAATGAGAAACCTGAAAGCAAGTGAAACTCCCAAACTCTCAAA
Organism: Psilopogon haemacephalus; assembly: GCA_013396835.1. Classification (NCBI taxonomy): domain Eukaryota; kingdom Metazoa; phylum Chordata; class Aves; order Piciformes; family Megalaimidae; genus Psilopogon; species Psilopogon haemacephalus. The sequence goes on along the minus strand of VWZI01005731.1, from coordinate 799,471 downwards.
TATTTCCCTTGTCATTTTTTAACTAATAATGTGATTATTTAATTTTTTTTTTAACAGCCCTGAAGGAAGTTTAGGACTTACAGAACAAGACTTAGAGCCAGGAGATGGGAGTTCTGCTCCTGCTTTGACCATTGTTTGTTGAAAAATGAGTTATACACAACTCTGTATTTATCTGGAGAGGAGATCTCTCACTCATCCCATGCCTTGTTTCCATGCTGAAAGCTGGTACACTACTACACATCTCTGTGGTATTTCTGAGATGCTTTGCAGCTGTATTTGAGGAGTACTTTGAGATCATTGAAGAGTGAGAGATGCTGCAGGGACAGAGAGGCAAAGTCATGTATTTTAACTATTGCAAGAGCTGGTTTTTGTTTTATCACTAGCTCAGATGACCAGCTAGTACTCCCTTTGGGGTTCAGTTAGCCACAGTTCAGCTAGATCAGCAGTTTGAGCTTTCAGCATCTTTCCTTTCTCTCTCTAGAGAACTCAATGTACTACTTCATTCAGTAGACCTACATTTTTACTGGTGGGGAAATAGATGGGCATACTCAGGACCAAAACATGATTGGATAGGTTACGAAAGTTTTTTTTATCAAGTCTTAGCAATGTGCCTCATGTAGGGGAAAATACATTTAACATTACCATTGTTACTCAAGAACAGAGGGGGACTGGTAGCTTGGTATCTTTTTACCTAGGTTAGTCCAATGTGCAACTCAGAATGGGCTTTAACCTCAGGAATTTCAAGAAGGGCAAGTGTATAGCCCTGCACCTGGTGGGGAATAACTTCCTGTACAGAGGTTGACCTACTGGAAAGGAGTTCTGAGGAGAAGGACTTCAGAGTGGACAAGTTCATCATAAGCCAGCAATGTACCCTCATGGACAAGAAGGCCAACAGTATTCTGGGGTGCATTAAGAAGAGTGTGGCCAGCAGCTCGAGGGAACAATTTCTCCCCCTCTATTCTGCCATAGTGAGACCACATACAGAGCATTGTGTTGAGTTCTGGACTCCCCAGTTCAAGAGGGACAGGGAACTACTGAAGAGAGTCCGACAGTGAACCATGAGGATGCTGAAGGAACAGAAGCATCTCTCTTACGAGGAGATGCTGAGATACTTGGGGCTCTTTAACCTGGAAAAGAGATGACTGAGAGGGGATCTTAAAAATGCATATGAATACTTAGAGTGGAGGTCCTCAGGATGGTGCTAATCTCTTTTCAGTGGAGGCCAGTGACAGGACAAGGGGCAACGGATACAAACTAGAACACAGGAGGTTATACTTGAGCTTAAGGAGAAATTTTTCTTCTTTGATAGATTACTGGAACAGGCTGTCCAGAGAGGTTGTAAAGTCTCTGACTCTGGAAGCTTTCAAAACTCACCTGAACACTTTCCTGAGTAACCTGATCTATGTGTACCTGAGTTAGCAACAGGGTTGGACTAGATTATCTCCCGAGGTTCCTTCCAGCCCCTGCCATTCTATAGTTCTCATAAAAAGTATGTGACTTAGTAATTAAATTCAGGAAGAAGGAAGAAACACAGGTGTTAGAAGTGAAGGACAAATAGACAGAGCTCAGACTGTGGATGGTTTTAACTTCATTTTGGAAAGTGACTCTGGAACCAGGCCACACATAGTACTTTCTTCCTGCTTAGCTGAGGTGGAGATGTAGACTCTGGTAATAGAGCAGCAGATTACATAGAGATGTTATCCATCACACAGGCAGAGAGAAAACCTGCAGATATTCTTACAGAGCTAAAGACTTCAAAGGATGCTGCATGCGTCAGTGCTAATCCTGCACTGGGCAAAACGCCAGAGCCTGCCTAATGCCATTGCTGGTCTGACATTTGAGCCTCCATCCTAATGGATGCCATAGCGGATCCCTCCACCTCACAGAGCCATTAATTAGAGCTTAATGACTTTCAGAGAGAAAGGCCTCGGAAATGAGCTTCAGAGAATTTCCTACTGATAATGCATGGCATGTGTAGCAGGTCGACCTGCTTTGGTCAGACTCAGGTCTTTTACGTCAAATGGTCTCTGCTTCCCTTTACAATATCTATCTTTTTTCCCACCACCATCACCTAAAATACAAAAACCTGTCCTATGTGGAATGATATCTTCCCTACATGTTGGGTCTTCTCTAGTTACAAAATTAATTTTAAACTGCCAACACTGGTATGGTTCTTGGAATGGCAACTGTTTACATCCTAAAACTCTTTCCAGTTGCAGTTGCCTGAAGTAGTGGTTTCTATAAATTTTTGCTTTATCTAAAGTTTGCTCTGATTGAACAAAGAACCCATTTTTAATATTATTTTTTCTTTTTTTATTTTTTTTTTCCTGGACATGGAAGTCAGTGTTCGTTTACAACCCGTTTAACTTTGAACCTCCCATTTTCTTAACAGAACTAGTATGTGGAGTCTCCAAAAGGCATTGAGAGTGTTTTTCCCTTCTTGATTTTGAATGTATCAGTTTTCTTTCATGTATAATTCATTAAGATTCCTAGGCTTTAACCTCTGGCTGCGAACTGTACTTGTGTGTTGATGCTGGAAAAGTAATGAATATGGAGTGTCTGTTTTGTGAGGCATCTAACCATGATAATGAGAGTTGGACTTTGCAGTATTTTCTTGACGACTGTGAATTCTGAGAAGTTTGAGTGGTACCAGTGGCAATCAAATATATTTTCCTAGTAATTTTCTTAGAACTAGTTTTGTACTCATCTACATAATGCATTTGTCAGATCTCCATTTGGTGTTGCTGCAGTGCAGTTAGCATTGGCTTGCACAGGAGCTGGAGGAAAAAAAAAGAATTGTAACTTGTTGGCAGAGTCAGATACTTTTGCCAGTCACCAGCAGTAATATGAACTTCAGAGTGGATTTTCACCATTCTGATTCAGTTAATGCAAAGAAGCCTTAATGGAAACTTGGTTCTTGAAGAAGCCTATCCCATTTTGGTTTACTCTGCCTGGGTGCACATATCTTAAGAGCTGGGTACAGTAGTCTCCCTCCTAGAAGGCTATTTAGGATACACTGTATGTCAGCAACTCTAGCTCTTATACCACCATCTGTTGAAGCTACATAAGAATTTTGAATGTGTGAGGCTTGTTTATTTTTCTGTGCTTTAGGTCTTTGTCCTGGTTTGAGTTAGAACAGAACTAATTCTGTTTGGTATTCTTCTCAGCTCGGTCTCTTCTAAGTAATTGCACTTTCTGAAGTTAATGGCATATTTTCACAGACAGTGTCTGCTTCTAGTAGTAATAGTGCTTTGTGTTTATAGTTACTACCAAGGACTGGTGTCAGACCAAGGTCACTGCTAAATCTTGTGTACTATATTGGGGATGCAGAGTAAAATGCCACAACATGCAGGAAGGAGTGGACAGGACAGATGACCCAAAACTGACCAAAGGGATTCATCCTGTATGTGTTATATCCTGCATAAAGAGATAAGAGCTCACAAGGGTAAGGCTCTCTTCTTTAATGGCCAAGGAGAACTCTCTGCTTTCTGCCTTCAATCCTAATCTGTGTATTCCTGGCTCCTGTTTGCTTCTGAGTCCAATCTGGGACTTCCCCAGTCTCTGCCCACAGTATCACTGGTGACAGTGGCATAATTGCCAGTGGGGCACTTGGATTCAGTGTTGGTTTTGTATAGATTTGTATGTATTTAATTTTATTGTTGTTATTTTCATTGAAGATGGTTTAGTTTTCCAACCCATAATCCTCTATTCCCTTTCTCTTCTCCTTTGGGAAGCGAGAGGCATCACTCATTTAGTGACTGACCCAGCCCTAACCCATGACATCCTTCAACCTGTGTTGTTTTTGCCAAGACAGGATCTTCAGTTTCATTAGAAAGTGTACCAAAGCTGAAGAAAGTTTAGATGATTGTGGCTTTGCACTTTTCCATCATAGGATTCCCCCCCACCCCAGATTTTCAGACTTTATGCAAGTAAAAGGATTTATTGAGCTGTTTTGAAAATCCTGGTGAGATGATGCATTTGGAAAGATAGGTGGGAAAAGAGAAAAAAACAGACTGTTTTGCCCTTTTGCAGTGCACTTCATAGTTTTAGTACCAAACTCGTTAAAAGAGGGAAAAGCTGTGTAGGAGCCATGGGGTGTGTGGGTGTGTGTGTGCAAATATGAGGAAGGGGGCTGACACAGCTAAAAGAAAGAGCTTTCAACTATGGAGGGGAGAAGGTGATATTCTGGGATATTTCTGAAGAGGTCTGTGTCATGGGGGATACATATCCTGGCTTGTCCAGGCATGATCCCATGGTCCCTTCCCTCTGCTGGGGAAGCGGAGCATAGGGAGAAGACAAAAGGCTTGGAGACACCCACTTTGAGGGTCCAAGACTTGCCCAGAGTTGTTCCTCCCAAATAAGGGAAAGCAAGCTCCTGACTTCACCTAATATGGTCAGGTTTGGCAAAGTGCCGTTCCGCTTGGTGAATTTGTGTGGCCACGGTGGCCATTACATTTGGGCAAACAATAAATAGGTTTCTGCCACATGCTTTTGCTGTTTTCACTTTTACTTTTGCTTTGCCTGCTCTGCCCTGCCACATTATGTTCTGCTTTGCCTGCCAACAACTTTGAAGACAGCAAGAGAATTCCCTTTGAGCTTTGGGTAGTGTCTGATACTATTTTGTGGGTAAATATTTCAAAGCCTCTCTCTAAGAAATTCTGTAACTAGATTCTGTTGTGCCTTTCTGCCTTAGTAGCAGAAAGGAGCCTCTCAAGTCCCCTGGCGGGCAAGAGGTATAATTGAGACAAAGAACCTCTTTCCAGTTTTAATGTTTGCATTTGCTACTTATTTCTTGAAGTGTTCTAGTTCTGCCTGTTCCCCCTGTGTTTATAGTATCCAAATCTTGCATTTCAAACACTGTAAGTAAGTTTTCTGGTGAGATTTAATCTTAAAAACAGTTATCATAGTTATTAACAGTACTTGCCTGGGTATAAAAATTAATATAAATTATTAATTTTGCATAATCCGTAACAGTCTGCCACCTGCAAAATCCTCATAGGAGGACATGGAAGTACCAGGGAGTTGTGCCTCCTATTGCCTAATAGTTTGCCACAAATTATTATGGAGTCCAATTTCTGCACCAGCACTGCTTCACAATTGCAANCCCCCCGAATTAACCTCTCATTTTTGAGTTTAAGATGCCATAAATTTCCTATCATTACTCACAGAATTAACATCCCTCTCTGTGCTCTAAGGAAAAGAGACTGGCACCCCACAGTTCCAAGACAAAAGCCTGATCAGACATGACTTCATGGTGCATTTGACAGGATGCTGTGGCCAACCCATTCCAGTGACAGCCCAGCCCACAGCCGATTGGGGATGGGGCTGGCTCAGTAAGACCTTTGGTTTCAGGCTTAGGAAGTGGCATGGGATGTCCAGGAAGTTGCCTTTGCAAGTGTACACTCATTAGCTACAATAAGCATTGTTTGGGTCCTGCCTTTGGTAGTGGGAAAGCTTCGCTGTTTCTTTGGGCTAGGATAATGTGGTGCTGGAACTAGTTTGGAGCACCAGACTAGAGCTTGGTGCCACCAAACTCCAAAAACTTGGATTTTGGAGGCTGAACTGGTTCTAGGACTGCCACAGTTTAATTTTTGATTTGGTGCAGGTGTTTAATAAGGACAAGAGACTGATTACTTGAGGAGGTTAGCTCACTTCTTACTGAGCCACAATGCACCTTTCAGATACCAAAGATGTTAGAATAGAATAGAATAGAATAGAATAGAATAGAATAGAATAGAATAGAATAGAATAGAAAAGAATAGAAAAGAATAGAATAGAAAAGAAAAGAAAAGAAAAGAAAGAATAAGCCAGGTTGGAAGAGACCTCCAAGATCATCCAGTCCAACCTATCACCCAGCCCTATCCAATGCACTAAGTGCTCCATCCAGTCTTTTCTTGAAGACCTCTGGGGATGGCAACTCCACCATGTCCCCAGGCAGCCCATTCCAATGGCAAATCACTCTCTGTGAAGAACTTCTTCCTAATATCCAACCTATACCTCTCCTGCCACGACTTGAAACTGTATTCACTCATTCTGTTGCTGGTTGCCTGCAAGAAGAGACCAACCCCCACCCGGCTACAACCTCCCTTTAGGTAGTTGTAGACAGCAATGAAGTCACACCTGAGCCTGCTCTTCTAAAGGCTAAACAAGTCCAGCTCCTGCAGCCTCTCCTCATAGGTCTTGTGCTCCAGGCCCCTCATCAGCTTCGTCACTCATGTAGAAGGCTGAGTTGTTCTCATTGAGGTCCAAGAAATTACCAGGGTTCACTCCTACAATATTGATACTGGGTTTGCCTACAGTACAGGGGTAAGCTGACTGACCTGTGGATGCTGAATTTCTCACACACACAATGTGAAAAGTGGGAAAGCTTGAATTTGAGATCTCATCTCCCAGATCTATTGTGATCCAGTGACAGCAGTAGTGGCTGCTGTTGTGCAACATTTTGTTTGGACATCTCACAGTTAAAAATCTTAAATTACATCTTCTGGCTAAGGGGAGGGAAGAACAGATTGTTTAAATGTATGATTTTAGTCACCTGGGAAAGTGGCAAGAGAGGAGGTATTGTAAAACCCCAAACTTTCATATGGTTTCATTTAAATATTGTAGATTTAACCAAATTTATCTTTCTTCCTCTTTTCTTGGGCTCTGAAAATAATGTTTATTAATTTTTACCCCCTTTTTCAAGGCTTATTTTATTTTATTTGTCCATCAAACCTTGAAAAGGAGTCAGGTTATGTTTGAAAATAAACATCAAATTTTATCCCTGTGCTGCATGACTGCAGAACTACAGGTAAGGATGAAAGTTAGATCACTCAGAACAATTGGTGTCAGACTGGAAATCCCTAACATCTGAGATACTTCCTGGGAATTCAGTATGACAGCTAAGCTCTGGTCTCAGTGCTGGTGCCTGTTACCGTTTAAGCTTCATGGAGTCCACAAAGCTCAATGGAACAAATATTTTAGGATGCCTCCCCCTGTCCTCTTCTCCCTGTATGAAAGATTTTAAGCAGAAGTGATAAAAGAAAAATCAAGGAGTACTGGTAATGAGCCTTGCAGACCAGATGCAAATTTTTTCGGATGTCTGTAGCAAACCACAAAATACCAAACGGCAAATCGTTGTTTATGGTAGTCAGTTGACAATATGCAAGCCTAAACAGCAACCACTGCAGAAGTGTCTGCAGCTACTAGTTGGGGATCTGTGATATAATAAACTTGTAAAGGCATAGGCCTGCAGTGCCTAAGGAAAGCAGGAAGGAGATAAAGAAGAAGCAGAAATATCCTGGTGTAAGACAGGCCTGCTGACCAAAGATGAAAAAAACCCTGTGAGGAAAACTTGTGGCCTTCATCTCAGATAAACATTGAAGACCACCGGAGGGGGGTTGGAACTGGCTTGGAGAATGGGAAAACACCTATGATAATAAACTCCGAGAAATAATTGTAATAACCCTGCCTCTTACTTTGAATGCCCATGCTCCTGTAACATAAGCTGTGCCTTGTGCCAGCATGGAGTGTGCAGGACTGATGGAGCAATCCTGCCTGCACCCCGTGCTGTAATGAAATATACCTAATTCATAACTCTGCATGAGTTTTGGGGTTCATTTTGCAGGTCAGAAGGGTAAGAAGGGTAAAAACACCCAAAGAATAGTCTTGCATTGATTTTGGAAGTTAAAAAAGAAACTTTAACAATAAATAAAAGGTATATATGGGAAAAGAAAGTTACAGAAATATAAAGGAAGGGAACAAATAGGAGTACACATACAAAACCAGGTTGGATGGCAGTGGATTCTCTGGATTGAGAAGGATTGTCCTTGGAATACAGAAGGTAGGAAGGTTAGCCACGTGGTTAGCTGACTGGAACAGCTGCAGCAAGGTGTTGGAAAAACGAAGGCAGGAAGCAAGGGAGTGAGTAGGGACTTGGCTGGGTCTTTATACATAAGAGTTGTGGACAGGAAGTGAGAGTGGGATAAACTTTGAACTGGGGCATCCTCCCCCCCAGGAGGGGCCAGGTTTCTCTGCCCAGCTGGGGTCATCAGGTTTCCAGATCACTCCTCCAGCCCAGCTGGGCTTAACCTGGAACAGTGCCTTGAAGGATTAATTGCTGCAGTATAACTGCTTCAGTTTGGGGAATATGAAATAATTCCTTTGGGGAACAGAGGACACAAAATAATCAGGCTGTGTTCCTTTGGTGTCTGGTAGAAATAGGGGATTCCTCTGAAATCCCTTAAGCTTCAGGAAGCTGGAGTAGAAGTCATTTTAGAGAAGTGTGTCAGGGAGCATTCACAA
>VWZI01005731.1:757757-791108 GCA_013396835.1 Psilopogon haemacephalus | reverse complement strand
GTGACTATATATATATATATATAATGACTATATATATATACATATATAAAAAATATATATATATATGAAGTAAACAGATTGCTGATTACCCTCTGGAAAAGAATGTTGAGGGAGGAGGAGGGGACAAATGACTTGAGAGAGTGGAGGATGGCATCAGAATAAGGTGAAAGAAAGCAATTCACCAGTCAGCACTTCCCCATCTCCGGAGGCTTGCCTTTAAGCACACCCATCCAGTGCAGCTGCAGCTTCATTTTAGGAATCAGGAAATAAGCTGAGTGGTAAAGAAAGATAGGAGCTGACAGCTCTCACTGTTCAGGCTCTCTCCTTCACACTGGGAGAGCAAGTAGAGAAGAGCTTTTCTCCTGCGGAAGTGTACACCACTCACCAGCAGGCTTCGTTGCTTGCTGGAGAAAATGGTAGAGAGGAAGAAGGACTTGTGGAAGTGTGTGGTCCCAGCTGCCTGAGTGAATTAAGCACGATGCCTGTGTGAGCTTTGCTGATTCTGCCTCCGCAGGAATTAGGGCTGAGGGGACTTGGTATGGGAGAGCAAATGATGGAACTGAATCTGCTGACATTTTGTTTCCAGTGTCTTTGCCATTAACAGCTAAGCTCATGCTCTTCACTTTAACAAAACCCTGTCAGAGCCCCATTAGCACTGCCTTTGTGTTTTCTAGCCTGTTTCATATAAAATTGTGTCTTGTTTATGGAAAATTCTGAGGTGAAGTGGAAGCGATTTCTCTTCATTCCAGGTGGCAGCATTGTGGAAGCCAAATCCTGCTCATGCCAAAGATCAGGGCATTCTTGGGCTTTTGTGCATCTTCCCTTTTACCCTCCCATTGTATTCTTGCCAGGACCCAAAACAACATCAACTTGGTGGGTGGTTTGTCTTGAAATAACTGAAGATGCCCTGTGGGCTCTTTCACATAGTTTTGAATTGCACTGCCTTTTGTGGAGCATGGGGTCAGAGATGACACCTGTATGAAGACAGATCATGGCCTGGATTGTGCCACAGCAGGATGCTGCCATCAGATTGCTGCTCTTTCAGGAGAGCTTTTAGCAGCTGTATGTACCTATGACCCGAATGTCTCTACCAGGAACTTCTGGTTTTCTGTAATTGTCTGTCAGAGGTTTTTTAAAATAATAGTGATGCTGCTACTAGCAGCTAGACTGATTACAAATTATGTTTCCAATGGGCAACAGGTAGAAGTTAGCACTCAGTAACATCTGCTCCTTGCCTTCTTACAGTGTATGTGTGGGCAGCACTAGCTACCTACCCAGCTACCTACCTAGCTAGCAGTCATAGAATCATAGAATGGTCTAGGTTGGAAGAAACCTCAAAGATCATCCAGTTCAAACCCCCCACCATAGGCAGGGACACCTCCCACTAGATCAGGTCGCTCAAGACCTCATCGAGCCTGGCCTTGAACACATCCAGGGAGGGAGCAGACACAACCTCCCTGGGCAACCCGTTCCAGTGCCTCACCACCCTCACTGTGAAGAATTTCTTCCTAACATCCCGTTCAAATCTCCCCTCCGCCAATTTGAACCCATTTCCCCTCGTCCTGTCATTACAAGACCTTGTGAACAGTCCCTCCCCAGCCCTCCTGTAGGCCCCCCTCAGATACTGGTAGGCTGCTATAAGGTCTCCCCGAAGCCTTCTCTTCTCCAGGCTGAAAAGCCCCAACTCTCTCAGCCTGTCCTCATAGCAGAGGTGCTCCAGCCCTCTGATCATCTTTGTGTCCCTCCTCTGGACTCTCTCCAACAGTTCCATGTCCTTCTTGTGCTGGGGGCTCCAGAATTGCACACAGTATTCTAGGTGGAGTCTGACAAGAGCAGAGTAAAGGGGGAGAATCACCTCCCTTGCCCTGCTGGTAATGCCTCTCTTAATGCAGCCCAGGACACGGCTGGACACAGTCTATAAATAATAAACATGTGTGGGGCATTGAATGAGACATTGAATACACAAGCTAACTGAAGAGTAACCCCTGCCCTGATGATGCTTAGTTACAGCAGTAACAGAAGATATACCAGACCAGTCATCTTTCAATTCCTATGTTTCAATTACTTTTGGTAATTAGTTGGCTTCTGTTATTTGATGCCTGTGTAACTTGTGGGTTACAAGGCTCAAAAGAGGCCAAGACAATGTAGTCTGCTTATCATTTGTAGAGTGGCTTTGGGGTGTCTTTGCTATTCTGAAAAACCTATACAGTCCTCTAGTTTCTAAGATGAGATTGATTAATACTGTTTACAAATCCTCTCATGAAGTCTCAGTCTTGTGAAGCTAAACACTGCACTGAAGTAACTTCTATTTTTAGTTCCCATCCCAGCACACCCCCTAAATTAGAAACAAAAAATTGCTTCATTTGGTTTCAGTGTGAAGTTTAATTTACAATGAAGTAACTTTGTTTTCAGACAACTGCAGTAAAAGCCAGTGAAATGTAACCTCGGTATGCTATAGAATTGCCTGATAAGCTATTGTTTTGTATCTCATATCTGAACTCTTCATATATTATCCTAGAACATGTGAGAAAGCTGCAACTTGCTCTTCTGGATCAAGGAGATCTGGACCCAAAACTACACTTTATCCCCCTCTGCCTTTTTCTTCACTGTTGTGTTTCTAAGTCCACCCCCTCGACTTACTACTGCTGTACTTCAAAACGTTGTTTGGGATTTTAATCTTCATTCAGAAGTGATCCGTGCTGCGAGGACGTTTGTTGACTCCATCCTAGTGCCTGGTTAAAACTGCAGTATTCTGCTGTGTACTTTTTTGATCTTCCTTATGCATCAGTTAATAGGGAACAGTTTCCCTAGTGACCTGAGTGAAGTTGATGTGAAGCGATTAAGGAGGAGTGAGAGAACACCTTGTAGCTGTTAGACTTGAAAAAAGCAAGCAGTCCTCTCAAAGAGCTTGACTCTAGCTACAGGAGCAACATCTACTTGTCACTCTGCTTCCTCTGCAGTCCCTCATTTGCTACACATTCTTTCAGTCTTTAGGAGCATCAAAGTAAAAGAAAATAACCTGGAAGAAGCTGTGCCTTCTCTTGTTACATCTTTTGCTCATACCTTGTCACCTCCTGTTGCTGTTTCCCCTGTACTGTATTCCCAGTAGCAACTTAGCTATGTACCCTATACCAAGCCATTAAGGTAATTTAACAGAAACAAGGGAACTTTACTGTCTGGAGAGGAGAGCTCTGCAAGTTTCTCTAGGCATTACTAGAGCAATGATGTCCAGAAAGATATTGTTTGCAGCAGATTAAATATTTAGACATATTTAGACATATTCTGGAGACTCCTACACATTAAAAAACAATGCAGAGGATGTTTGTCTTCATATGCTCAATATATGTATTTGCATTGAGTATTTGAATGATACAGGAACTAACTTCCTCAGGCCAGTTGCAGTGCTGCTATATGGGCAAGGACATGTTACTGTGTACCTCACCAGCAGATGAAAGCTGTCATGTAGTGATTTTAATTTTCTTCTTGTGGGTGTCCTGGTTGAATTATTGATGCTGGACCTTGCCATCATCAGCTCGTGTTACGGAGATTTAATAGCAGCTTCTCCTGCAGGTCATGGAGAAAGAGATCAAGTAGCTTCATCCTCAGGAGAGGAGTTTAAAGATTCTTTTCTTTCCAGGTTATGTTTGCTCAACTCATGTGGCTGTCTGATGTGTGCTGTTCTGTCATGTCCCTGTTATTCTGTGTATGATTTTGAGGGACTATTTTTACATGGGAAAAAACCCCATCTTTCCCTCCTGCCAACTTTTTAAATTTTTTTTTTTTTTTTTAATGGGGTGGTGGGAGTGGGGAAGTGCATAAAAGAGTACACAAACAAGCATTCAAGTTTTGCAAGACTGGATTCTCATGGATTGGTTTTACTGTACCTATGCATAATTTATGTATTGCTTTCAAATCCACTGATGTTTGGCTGGAGAGAAGTCTGTACTTGTATATTTCTCACACCCAACTTTGCTTCAGTTTTCTCTTTTTCATGTGATTTCTGCAGTACTCCTCCCCTTGACCACTTAACCCACCTTGTTTTCTTCCAGACAGTTTGCCATCAGTTTCATCTCCCATCACAGGTTCCCTTACTCTTGAAATACACTCTTCTTGCTCTTCTCCAATGATTTTAACTTCAAAATGACCTCTCACCTAAATAAGTATGTCTTAATTTCTTAATTAGTTGTTTGGGGGTTTGTATGGCTTTAGTTTGGATTTATACTGTGCTTGCTTAAAGTGTTTATTTTTAGTCTGTAATCCTATTCAATATGGAAAATATGTCTGCAGTTATAACGAATTGTGTAAGTCCATGGTACTACGTATATTTGATTTCAATAATTCCTAAAATAATACGTAGATTCAATAAAGGAAGGCAACATAACTTCTGGGGTAGAGTCAGCAAGAATAAGTGTTTTCCTTCTCTATGGGCATAAAGAAAGGGACAAAACTCAGTACCTCTGTCATTCTTTCTCGTTTTCATTTATGTTCCTTGGAAGTGGTTTAGATTCATGCTACAGCTGTGTAAGGGAAAGATTCAGATTATATTAGCATGCTGGTGGAAAAGCAAAAGGTATCACTGAAGGATATTTTTTTCCCTGTACTTTTACCTTCACTAGTTCATCATGTGGCAAATACCAACTAAAATCCTACATATCAGCACCATGAGTTGAACAAGCCTATAGAGGGATCTGTGCATTGTTATGGAGCAGAATTTTCTTTCTGTAGAAACTGGAGAGTATCTAGGACAGCATGTACAAGGGACGGAAGAGGATAAGACAGAATCAAGGTGCTTGATCTCATATGTTTAACAATTCTCTTTCAATTGCAGTCTTCAGTCTCCGTAAGAATTCCTTACATGTGACAAAAGTTTTCATAACTGGAAGTTTGGAGGATGAGTTGGCTTCTTTAGGATTTAGATTCTACTGTAGTTCTCATTCAAAGTATTTTTTTTGGTGTTGTGAATTCTTTTACTTTGGATAACCCATCAGCACTACCTGTTTGTTCCCCCAAAGCCAGATAGAAAGGGCTTGTAGTTGTCATTGACCTGTCCTGGATGTCAACTCAATGGAAAGTGGAAGTCTGATAGGCTGTTAATGATCTCCTGGGATGTCCCTTTATGCCATGCATCATTTTCTAGTCTTTAAGCACTTGGAGTATCACAGAATAAGCCCTGAATGTGTCACTGGCACCACTCAGAGAGGGTGCGTCAAGAGATGCTTCTGACAAGTATTGTGGCATTTGCAGCCTGGTTATTGTGACCTAATCCCATGATAACACAAATCACCTTAATGGAGGTGTCATATGCAGTTTAAGCTCTTACCAATCCAGTCCGGCCCATTGTTCCATCCTGCAAGTACAGCAACATAACTCAATGATACTGTTCAAATTACACCAACAGAAAATGACTGAGATGTTGTTCTTGGTTTTCACTTTTATGTACAGTGTATTCACCCCCTGCAGCACAAGTGTCAAGCAGCAGAGGATATTGAGGGTAAAGGTGCCACCAGTCAAAAGCAGTTCACTTTTCCTGGCCAAATAAATACTAATGGTTTCCCTTTCTCAGGGCTTTCAGTGCAGTTGAAGGACAGAATTTCAACTGTAGGGGGTCATAAAATGTAAAAACTACACTGAAACACTGGATGCCACTTCCTCTCTTCCATTAATAATTGGGTTCTTTTCCTGCTTTTTAAAATTTCCTGCCGCAGTGGAAACTGCAGCAAACATGCATTGGTGTCATTTTTAAGGTCTGCAAAAATTAAATAAGACCAAGATGTGCATCAGATGAAAGTAGCTAATGTTTGCAGTACTCAATGGGTGGCTAAGAGCCGAATGGGCAAGGTCAGACCACAGGATTTCTGTGCACAGAAGGTCAGGCCAGAGGATCTTTATGCACAGACCATAGGGAGGTAGCTTAAAGGAAATGAAAAGCAGTTTCACTGATGAATGAGTCTCTCTCTTTTTCTATGTATATTTGTGAGCCTGCTCTTTAAGAAGCTGTTCTGTCAAGGCAAGAGGGAAGGCATTTTTTGATCGGGGAAGAAGGCAGAAGAAAATTATGCAGCAACAAAAGGGTGCAGAAATATGTTATTTAATGTCTAAAAACCGTTTCTCTCTGAAAACAATTTGAGGTTCAGTTTAATTTTGAGTTGGTTGTGTCCAGGGAACTCTTAGTACAATTTTTCCACTGAATGGCATCTTATGGGGCAATGAAGTTGGTGAAAGGTCTTGAGAATACATCTTATGAGGAGCAGCTGAAGGAAGTGGGGCTGTTTAGTCTGAAGGAAAGGAGGCTGAGAGGACACCTTCTCACTATCAACTATTTGAAGGGAGGTTTAGAACGGCAGGTGTTGGTGTCACAAGTGACAACTGATAGGACAAGAGAAAATGGCAAAAAGTTACACCAGAAGATGTTTAGGTTAGACATTAGGAAAAACTTCTCTAGAGGAAGGGTTCTCAAAGACTGGAACAGATTGCCTGGGAAAGTGGTTAAGTTGCCACCTCTGGATGTGTTTAAAATCCACCTGGATACGGTGTTCAAGGATATGGTGTAGTAGTGGCCCTGGTAGACAGAGGTAGTGGCTGGACGTGAAGATCTTGAAGGTCTTTTCCAAAGAGCAGTTCTGTGATTGTCTTGGCACTCATGCTGTCTGTGTGTGTGGGCTGCATACACCAAGTGCCTCTCCCTCAATTTCTCTGGTAAGGACTAAGGTGTTTTATGTTGAAGTAAAGACACTTCCTCTGATGACAGCCACTTGTAACTACATCTAGTGGGCGTGCTTTTCTCAGGAACATACAGGCTAGTGAGTTGCTGTGGATGTATAGTAGTGGGAGGGCACAGATTATCTAAGGATGAGACAGCTGCCTAGGATTTCAAAGACCTTTAGCTCAGTTGATTACTCCACTCTAAGCTGTGTGCTTCTGGGTTGCCTTGTAGAAATGTTTCAGAGATGACCACAATAGAAATTGCAAAGCATTCATGCTGCAGAATATATGGCTGCAGACAGAAAATACTTAAAAATTGGTATTAAAACATCGAAAACTGTTTATTACACCTTGTTTTAATAAGCCTGAGACTAATTAAAACTTCTCATGTGGACCATTTCCAGTTTATATTCCTCATGAAGAAGAAATCTTCACTTCTCTTAAATGGGTGGTCAGGTATGTTGGAAAAAATATTTTCAAGCCATTGCAGCTTGGAAAGAAGTTTTCCTTCTGAAGGGCTGCCTTCATTTAGGGCAGGATTGTGTAAAGAGTATTAAACAGCTGTTTTGTTAATACTGTTACCATCAACTGGTTTTATTGTATCTTTAGCCAAAGACCATCTAAAAGTTGTCTATCCGAAGACAAAGCATGGCTGCTTTTTACTGGTGTCTTTTGGCTCTACTAATTTTTGCAATTAACAGATTTTATATATTACATGGGGAAAAAATATGAAAAGCACTTTCTGTGCTCTGTCTAGGTCTTGGAATAAATTCTATTGCTAATTCCAAGGTGATTATAACTCAGAGAATGTGTTAGAGGTGCTTCACTTATCTTTGTATTTTCCACTTGATGCATTGTCAAAAGAGAGGAAAATTACATAATTTGTTAACATAAATGTTAAATGGTCAGGAAAAGTCCTCCAATGTCCGGGAGTTAAACACAGCCAGGTAGTTTCATTTGCACAAATAGCATTATTTAAAACAGTAATAGTTTCAGATTTAGATAAAGGCTTACAGTTATAAAAATGAGAGGTTAGGAATAGAAGAGAGTTATTCCCCACTGCGATTATCCATGAGTGGGACAATCATCATGATGCATAGATAGATAAAAGATCTCTTTCCTATAGGTGGAAATGCAGAAGAGAGGGCTCTTGTCTTCACGCACACACACAATAGAGACAGGAAAGAGAGAATGGTAAGTAGAGTGGAAGCAGCAGGAATGTGAGGCAGGGAGTGAGAAAGTCAGGCTGGCTCCTCTGTATACTCATTGTTGCCCCTCTCCTTTCATTCTGTCTTGGATCTCTAGAGATAGCCAACACAGAATGAAACCAGCAATGCAGACTTGAGGAAGCTGTCCCAAATGTTGTGATGAGTAGTACTTCGTAGGATTTACTTTTCATCATTTTGGTACGCTTATCTGCTCATGCAGGAGACATTATCTTGAGCTGTGGTGTTCTCTGGAGCAGTAGTGTGTTGCAAATGACCCAATTCTTAAGACTTGTCTTTAAAATCTAACATGGTAGATAATTGTTTTAATCCAGTGTTATTTTCCTGTGCTTTATTTATTAGTCATACATTTAATGGAGAAATGTAAAGTACATAAGGGTCTTGAAATATGCTGTTGAATTTTGAGATGACCTGTGTTTATATTGCCACTCTTTGTCACATGCGAGGATGAGAAGTCGTAACATTTTGGCCAGTTCCTTTCTGTGGTAAGGGGGGATCCTTTAGCTGCCAATAAGGTTTATATTTACCTATATTCTTCCTTGGCCTCTTACAATATCCAATCTGAGGACTGAAAACTTAAAATATCCACTCCTAAGTGCAGGAAAATGTGCATTTTTGCTTTCAGCTCTCAGTGGAAAATGGTAAATCAGTTTTAGCACCTCAAAAATAAGGAGAAAAAGAAGAAAAGGAGATGGAAACACCTCTTTAGTTGTACCAGTATCATCAGTCAGGAGATGTCAAAAAGCTAATTCAGTTCAGCCCCTACAGAGAGCTAGCACTTCTATTTAAGCATTTAGGGTTGTAAGGGACCGTAAAGATCTAGTTCCACCACCCCTGCTATAGGCAGGGATGCCTTTCACTAGACCAGGTTTCTTAAAGCCCCATCCAACATCATAGAATCATAGAATCATAGAATGGTTTAGGTTGGAAGAGACCTAAAAGATCATCCAGTTCCACCCCCCCGCCACAGGCAGGGACACCTCCCACTAGATCAGCTTGCTCAAGCCCTCATCGAGCCTGGCCTTGAACACATCCAGGGAGGGAGCAGCCACAGCCTCCCTGGGCAACCTGTTCCAGTGCCTCACCACCCTCACTGTGAAGAATTTCTTCCTAACATCCCGTTCAAATCTCCCCTCCGCCAATTTGAACCCATTCCCCCTTGTCCTGTCATTACAAGACCTTGTGAATAGTCCCTCCCCAGCCCTCCTGTAGGCTCCCCTCAGATACTGGTAGGCTGCTATAAGGTCTCCCCGAAGCCTTCTCTTCTCCAGGCTGAAAAGCCCCAACTCTCTCAGCCTGTCCTCATAGCAGAGGTGCTCCAGCCCTCTGATCATCTTCGTGGCCCTCNTCTTAATGCAGTCCAGGCACGGTTGGCTGTCTGAGCCGCGCGTGCACACTGCAGGCTCATGTTGAGCTTCTCATCCACCCAGACCCCCAGGTCCTTTTCCTCAGAGCTGCTCTCCAGCCACTCACCACCCAGCCTGGATTTGTGCTTGGGATTGCACTGACCCAGGTGCAGGACCTTACACTTGGCCTTGTTGAATTTCGTGAGTTTAGCCTGGGCCCCCCTCTGCAGCCTGTCCAGGTCCCTCTGGATGGATCCCTGCCCTCCAGCAAGTCAACTGTGCCACACAGCTTGGTGTCGTCTGCAAACTTGCTGAGGGTGCACTCAATTCCTCTGTCCATGTCACTGACAAAGATGTTAAACAGCACTGGTCCCAGCACTGACCCCTGAGGGATGCCACCTGGTCTCTAGGTGGACACTGCACTCTTGAACACTTTCATGTGTTCCCTGGGCAACCCATGCCAGAGTCTCATCACCTTCACAGTAAATAATTTCTTCCTTACATCTAATCTAAACCTTTTTAGTTTGAAACTGTTACCCACCATCCTGTCATTACGCTTCTCATCTTTCTGTGTTTCTGCTTCTTGGCACATCAGAAAATGCAACTGGATCTTGAGCTGCATGTGGACAAACAGCATAATCAGTTCTGTTATACCACTGGCTATGTAAATTAAGTCCATGAGACTGTGCAAGCTACAGTCACGAGTACATCTGACAAACCGCTAGCGTGGTGGTGGCCATGTGGATAGGTAGGATTTCAGGATTGTGGATGCATGTCTGAGCAGCTCTGTGTTTCCTCAAAATGAGAAGGACCCTCCAGGTTATCAGAGTCCACCCACTCACTAGTTTCTTGGCCATGGCTATGCTACATTGTTATGGGGGTGAATTCAGGATGTGCATCTTCTCTTTCCATAGGCTGCTATGTAGAGATTTCTGCCCAGAAATCCAGCAGTAAGATGGGTCTAGCTCCCACTGATGCTAATAGCAAAAGCTGATCAGGTAAGGTTAGAGTCACTGTAAGGATATAAGAGGCAGTGTGTGATCATTCATCTCAATTTAGGTGGAGAAGTTCTATTCATTACATTCAAAGAATTATGTTACTTGATAATTTGCTTTCAAAATATTTGTTATGAGCAAGCTTTCTAACAAAGATGTTTTCTCTTGCATGGTGGGGAAAGAAAGACAAACGGGATGATATTCTGCAAGTAAGAAACATCAGGAAGAGTAGCTCCTTATTAACATTGCTAATTTACATCCCCAACAACGTCTAGTCTGGGTTAATCTTTTGAGCCCAGGAAATTGAAGAAATGACAGAGCAGTGTGAGGCAAAGCTCTGCAGCTCAGCTGCTGGCTTCTCTTGCTCTAGAGAATAGCAGGAAGTGATGCTTGGGGTGCTTGTGTGACCCAAGGGTAGCTAAAGAATTACTCTTTACAAGATTATGATTCTCCTTAACAAGACATAGCAAATGCAGAAATAGTGGAAGGGAGAATGGAAACTATTCTTCCTTGTGTTTCCTGGATTCATTAATCTCAGGGAAAAGACCTGGGAGAATAACTGTCTCCACATCTGTATGGAAAACGGTCCACAGAAGTTTCCACTGAAGTCAGCACATTGCAATGATGCAAGCAGCCTGTTTTCTGTCTTGGATCTGTTGTGTCAGTGAAGTGGTTGTATACCTCACTGTGTACTCACAGCTGAGAAGGCCAACAGTTTCCTGGGCTGCAGCAAAAGAAGTGTGTCCAGCAGGTCGAGGGAAATGATTCTACCTCCTCTATTCTGCTGTAGTGAGACCTCATCTGGAGTACTGTGTGCAGCTCTGCAGTCTTCAGTATAAGAAGGAGCTGTGGGAGTGGGTCCAGAGAAGTGTCAAAAAATTATTAGAAGAATGCAGCATCTCTCTTGTGAAGGAAGGCTGGAATACTTGAGATTGTTCAGCCTGGAGAAGGGTCTGGGGAGACCTTACTGCAGTCTTCCAATACTTAAGGTGACTGCAAGAAAGATGAGGATGATGGTTTTAAAGTAAAAGAGGAGAGATTTAGACTAGATACAAGGAAGAAAATTTTAACATTGAGGATGGTGAAACACTGGCCAAGGTTCCCCAGAGAGGTGGCAGATACCCCATCCCTAGAAACATTCAAGGTGAGATAGAATGGGGCTCTGTGCAACCTGATCTGTTCGAAGATGTCCCTGAGTGCAGTGTTGGACTAGATGACCTTTAAAGATTCTGTTCTATGATTCTATGACTGCACTCCCTGTTCATCTTACAGATGGGAGAAGCAGCTTCCTCTCTGTTGGCACAGAGGCAAAGTTTGGGCTTAGAGAGGAGTTTGTACCTCTCATCCCAGAAGTATGGTCTGTCTAGTCTGATCGGTGGCTGCTTAGAGCTCTTGCTGCTGGTTGTCTTGCCTAGTTTTGTCCATGATTGGTAGCACTAAATGAATATTTGGAAAGTATTCCTGCCTTAATGATGACATTGCCCTGCAATTGGACAATTGCATCAAGCAGTGATCTTCTTAAAATAAAGTGCATGATAAAAGCTAAAGCCTGCAGGTGATAGGAATATTGACTTTAGAATCGATGTCTCTTTAATGTGATCATCAGAAATAGTCCCTGGTTTAAAAGATCTCTCACAAAGTTTCAGAGAGGCTACATCAATTTTAATTATTATTTAATTCAATTTTCAAAAGGTCATCAGATGCTGTGATTTCCTTCTAACTGACTGAGCTCTGCTGTGATTCTTTGTGTGCTTTCAAGGTTAATGTTCACTTAATTACTTTTTGCAGTAGGTTCTATATGGACAGAGAAAGGGTCAGTAGGTAGACTGAACTGAGGTTTGCTTGAATCTCTCAATTTTCTTCATTGCAGTTTCCTAAAATTTTTCAGCTGCCAAGAAAATAAAGGAACCTCAGTTGCATCTGGATGGATAAAACTGTTTAGTAATTTATATGCGGTTCAGACTCTTACTTAATGGGTTAACATTTTACATGGAGAATTTAACAATTGATACAGCCAGTATTAGATAAAACCCATGCTCGAGGAAAGCTCCATTCCTTATAACTGAATAAGAGCACTGAGAAATGTCACTGCTCATCTCTATTTGTCATGAAGTTGCCTTTAGGGTTTGGACAAATAACAGAAATATCTTCTGAAGGCTGAAGCCGTACATGTGTCTAGCAGAATATGCCTCTTTGAAAGCAGCTTTAATTACAGTGTGTAGTAAGTGGTTAATGTTAAACCGTGCTAAAGAGTAAGTCTTCGATGAGTATATGACAAATAATATATTGATGTTTGCTAGGAAGAGCTGGCATTTCAAGCACACAGGAGAGAGTCTTTTATGATAAAGAGCTAAAATAACAGCATGCATAACCTTTCAAGTAACAAGCTAATTGAGCACCACATCACCTTAGAAATACTGTTTTAGGGAGAACCAGTCTTTCATAATAGCTGTTGCCTTTTTATATGTGCAGATCCACTGTCAAACCAGGCATGATGCTCAGGGTACAAGGTAACGTGTCAGATTTAGCCAGCACTGCAGCAAGAGCACACAGAGAGCTGTTTCAGTCTAAAAATGCTAAACAGGCCACTGACTGAAAAAAAAAAAAAATCTTCCTTATTTAATGTAGAGCTGGAAGAATTTTCCTTACATTTGAGATGTATAGCCATTATGGCAGATCTCTGCTGTATATAACACATATTTTTAACAATTTTTTTCAAAGGTCATAGTACTGTTCTGTATTTAAAATGTGCAACAGATGCAGTAGTCCACATGAGAAGATGCTTAGAAAGAAGCTGTCTGGAAAATTTGTACTTTAGATGAGCAGATGAGGATCCTGTGATTGATTGTTTTGTTATGGACATCAAGGGGGAAATAACAACATGGTAGACTGTGCAGCAGCTTGGAAGATGGAAGACCTAATTTATTTCTGTTCTGGACACCAATTTGCCATATGCCCTTGGGCCAAATGTCAAATTGTGGTGCCTGAAAGTGTTCATTTCTCTGAGCTGAACTTCACTTTGTACAGGTTAAAGAAGTCCATTTCCAACTCAGAAGTTGATGTTATTGAGAATTGGGCAAATATCAGAGTTTCAGGATAACTTTCTGAGGCAGCCCTCAGTTTCCAGTATACTTTTAAGGGTTTTTTTCCAAGAACTGGTTATTGTATTTGTTCAATTTGTGTGGTGTGTTGTATTTAATGTCTGTAAAATATCCAACTGTCTGGTCTTTCAGCCTCTTCTACAGGCACAAACATTACTGGAAAATGATGTAATGAAACCCCCTACCCCTACCTGTATGTATTTTAACCGGGTTCTGGCACAGAAATAGCAGCCACCCTGTGCTCACCACTCTGCAAAGTACCAGAGGAGCTACTTTTTCATAACTCTCTTAACTGTAGTTGACCTTGGAATCTGGTTTGCCTTAGATTTTGTATACATGGGAATTTTCTTCTGTTTTCAAGTCTGAAGAACTTATTTTTTATGCATCTTTTATCAAGTGTTTGTACAAACATAACATTAAAAATCAATTAGCTCTGTTGCAAATGATTCTGGAAGAAGCAGAAAAAACACCACAATTTCAAAACATGATGTCCATCCTTTAGTAAAGAAATGTATCTCACGTTGATTAAATGTGGTTAACTGGATTTTAACGTGCTAGCAGTAAGACTAGATCTTATTGATTTTGGTAGTTTCACCAGGTGAGCATGTGGTCCAGGATTAACAGTTGTCCTGAGGGTAACAATACATGTTAAATTAAAGAGATTTTAAGTCCTAATTCCCTATAGTTGTTCCAATGAAAGGATCTGATTTCATTATGACTTCTTTTGTTGGTAGGGATTTGCAATCACGTCTAAGATCTCTATGGCTGAAAAAGTATCCTCAAGTAGAAATACTTTTTGCCAGCTCACAAACTGACTTCGTAATTTAGTTTGATTTTGAACATTCACAGATTCTGAAAAAGTCACACAAGAACTGGCAGAAAAACAGCTGCCTGCCTGCCTGCCTGCCTGCCTGCCTGCCTGCCTGTCTGTCTCTGGAGTGAAACTCTTTGCAAGGTATTCCTCTGAGAGATCTGTTGTGCAAACCTGTTAATATCTTAAATGATCCATAGATGAAGTTTAAGGAACTACTATTTAATGCAGAGTGATACTGGGGTGAAAGAGGAAGATTTTTCCAAAAGAAATGTCAGTACATTATTAAAGAGCCATTGAGTTTCTTCAGAGCAGTAAGACAACTGAATCTGCCTCATTTCTGCTTCAGAGACAAATTCCTGGTAAAATGAAGACCAGTGATACAGCAATAATATATACTGCAGAAGTTCTTTGCAGTTTCACAGACTTTTAAAAAGGGATATTGTTCAGTGAATGAAATTGTTCTGTAATGGTTTTGGACTGTCTGGATGTACCCTGTGCTAATAATCATGTGGTTTTGAAAGCCACATTTTCAAGTAATTTTCACAAAGTTGGTAGACGGCTTGTCTTCTGAGCTCTGAGTCTCACAGTTGATATGCAAATACTGCCCTACAGCAAAAATCACTGAAAAAAAATTTAAATATTAAATGAATAAGGTGGGAGTATTATTTAGAACAATTGATTTGTTTTCCAGCTTACCTCCTGCTCACTGCAAATGATAATGCTTGTCCTGTGTTTCCACCTGCAGGTGTCCTCATCTATGTAAAGTGCATTTAGATATTTAAAGGAAAGAGACCTAAAGTTACAGGCAGGATAAAGCCAAATCAGTCATGAATTGCAAAGCTTGATTTACATTTCTAAGGTTTATAGTCCTCTCCAAGTTCCCAGAAGTTTAAATAGCCTCTTGTATGGCTTAGGGTGAACCTTTTAGAGTACAGTTGTAGGTTGGACTTGGTGATCCTGAGGGTCTTTTCCAACCTGAATGTTTTTGTGATTCTGTTGTATAGAGTGCAGAGTCTACAGCCTTTTGTCCCAAGAATTCTTCCCTCATACTATCCCTAGACCTCTGCCATGCACAACACCCATGGCTGAAGCTTTCATTTCTCAGAGGCGATGAATGCAGAGCTGCTATCAACCCAACCTCCTTCCTTGGGCAGCTGCTTACAGCAGTGCTGCCCACCATATTGGTAAGCCTGTCTAGCTCCAACATTCACTGAGTCTTGCTCTTCATTGTGGCTTTGTCCATTAAGAAGTCAGATCATGGGTCAGGTGGGTTGGGTTTCTTGACAGGATTCTAGAGAGCCTGGGTTTTTGGTGGCCATGAATCTGTTACAGAATCACAGAATCATAGAATGGTTTAGGTTGGAAGAGACCTCAAATATCATCCAGTTCAAACCCCCTGCCACAGGCAGGGACACCTCCCACTAGATCAGCTCGCTCAAGACCTCATCCAGCCTGGCCTTGAATGCCTCCAGGGAGGGAGCAGCCACAACCTCCCTGGGCAACCTGTTCCAGTGCCTCACCACTCTCACTGTGAAGAACTTCTTCCTAACATCCCGTTCAAATCTCCCCTCTGCCAATTTGAACCCATTCCCCCTTGTCCTGTCATCTCAAGACCTTGTTATATCTTTCTCAGTTTCTTGGGCAAATCAACAAACTTTGATTTAGGAAACTATGGTCTTCAGTTGTACCTGACTCATGAACGTTTGCATGCTAGAAGTTTCTTGGCCCACTGCCGTGGATTCAGGATCTTACTTTTTACACCTTTTTTCAGGGATTCTGCTCGAGCTTCAAGTCTCAGGGTCCAAATTCCTAGTTCTTGGCTTCTGACATGAGCTTTGATTTGAAACAAAGAAGGTAGAAAACCAGTGGAAAGATTGCTGGTGTTTCCCGCATCCATAGTGATGCATTTTAACCCTACAAAGCTGGAAAACTCTCATGTGTTCCTAATATATTTTTCAGTGCCTCTTGATGCAAAAAGCAACCTGGTAAATCCTTTATCACCTGTATCAGCCACAGTCTTGTTTTTTTCAGAACCTTCTTCAGGGATGTTAATATGATCTCATTGTTGTGTTACATGGTTGCTCTTGCTCACCTTGTTATTTGCCACAAAAATTCATTAAAAGAAATGATCCTAAACCAAATTCTTGAGGTGTGGGGATTATCCTATGGATCATAGGAAAAGGTACAGGCTACGATGTCTGTATGTTGATGAGCTGAAGTTGTCAGCGTAGCTCTCTTTGGAAGCAGGAGTGTTTTCAAATCTGAGGCTTGAGAAAACAAAGAACTTTAGGATCTCTAAACAGGTTTCCCCTGTCATTTTCATGGAGTGATTAAAAGTGATAAATCTCTTCCGTTGGATTGAGGCAGAAGCTCACTCCTTTGTGCACTGAACTTTCCAGAAAGAAAATATGGAGGGGCAAAAGGGGGATGTTGTCAGCATTTCCAGCAATACTGATCAGCTTTGACACCAACCCTTTTAGAGTTCCTGAAGAAGAAACACTGCATGTTTGGTGTGAAGAATTTAAAAGCTTTTTTTCTTTTTTTNTTTTTTTTTTTTTTTTTTTTTTTTTTTTTTTTTTTTTTAATAGGCTATAAACTGTTGATTCCCTAATGAAATTTCTTGGCAGTATCTTCACTGTCACTTGTTTTACTCTGTCTGTGGAATAACATAACCATAAAAGACTGGGTTTTTTATATCTGTGTGCTTGAATGTTAAGTACTTCTAAATTATGTTGATCTGTAATGTATTGAATGGTGGAAGTTTTTCATATCCTTTCGCAAACCTGCTCCCCACTCTCTCATTTCCTTTTTTATTATTTAAAAAAAAAACACCTCTAGTTCATTTCCTCTTGTTTCATTAGTTAGAGTGTTTTTATTTTTCAGCAAATACTTAATTCAATGGGGAATATGGCTTAAGTTTCCATAAATATAAGCTCAACTCAGAGATTATCTTTAGTCTATAAAGAAAGATTGAAAAACAAAGATTGGACCAGGCATAAACATAAAATAAAACATTAAGCCAGGTATTTTGGGAGAAGAAAGAGGTGCTGGAGATGATGATATTGTCTGTCTCAGCTTTTGAGATATTGGAGGCCTGGGTTCAAGTCTTGTATTTTCCTCTGAATGTGTGAATCACTTTCTCCCGCAGGAGTGTTGTGACAACTGGACTACATAATATTTGACTTTGTTTCTCTCATTGTTTCTCTGATATGGTTGTTGAGATGACAGAGCTGTTGCCTTCTCTCTGGTTCTGAGACTGTTGCACAAAGCACGCAAAGAGTTAAGGGATGGTCAAAATCAAAACAATTTTAGAGCTAGTTCCACAATATATTTTATTCTTCATAAAACTAAAGTCTTCAGTGTTGTTCGTAACAAATGTTTTCTTTCATAGGAAGAGAGGAGGAGTGGAGGGATATTGTTCTGAAAAAAGTTAATTCACTGTGATGCACTCTTAGAACTACCCTCTGGGATGTCTGGAAAAGCTTGGCACTAGAACCTCAGAGCTGGAGTCCTTCCTTATGGATGGTCAGCTCTAGGCATCAAACCCAGACACTTCTGCAGATTCACTTGAAAGTTGTAGCAGTGAAAAGTCCTGACATACTGGAAAGGTGCATTTATGGACTTGTTACACCTGAGAATCTATCTGTAACAGAAAATCTTTGCCAAGACAGTTCTTACATATGCTGTTGGATTGTTAGTCTCCAGTGATATTGGAAGTATATCTGCCACAGGTGAATCTCTTAGATGTAAAGTAAACTGGCTTGATCATAAAAAAAAAGGTTTTCCAGGGATTTGTCTGCTACTTCTTGATGCAGGCAAAATAGGAAATGTCATAAGCTGAAAATTTCTCAGAGTATTTTGGCATTATTTTTCTCCCAAGTGCAAAAGCATTTAAAAATAAGATTAGTTTATTTGCGAAGATTAATGAAACTTGAGTAGACTGCTTCAAATGTTTTGTTTAGGGTTTGGGAAAATAAGCAGCTTAGGTTCTTACTACAGCCATGCATTTCTTAAACAGCAAGTCTAATGATTTCGGGAAGATAATTGTGTTCTTTTTGAATCATGAGAAATTAAGAGATAACTTAGTGGAGAGAGAAGTAAACAAAGGGCTAAACCAAACCAGTAATTTTTTCTTATTTGCTGGGTAAGACTGAGTTGGATTCAGCTAAAGTAGAACTATCCACTATGTGCTAAACACGTAGAATCAATAGAGCCATCAAACCAGTAAGTTAGGTTGGAAAAAACCTTCGAGATTGAGTCCACCATTTAATCCTACTCTACCAAGTCTACCACCAGACCATATCCCCAAGCACCACATCCAGGGATAGTAGCTCAGCCTGTTGCAATGTCTGACAACCCTTTCCGTGAAAAAAATATTTTGAATATGTGCTTATAATTTTGAGTATTAAGCAAAAATTATTCAAGAAATAAAATACCAGAACACCTTTCTTGCCTAAAAACAAAGCTTATAAACTTTGAATCCTCAAACACCAAAATATTTACTTAACCATGAGTTTTAATCCCTATTAGAAAATTATGAAAGACCAAAAACCTGACAGAAGTCAGGTTTTCCTGTTACTGCTGCTTTTGTATGAGAGCTATGTCATTAAGGGTGGGCTGAAGCCTAATGCCCAAACCAAATTAAAGGTGCATTTAGGTAAGTCAGTCTTTTTGTCAACAGTTGCTTGAGTTGAGAAAAGTTTCCTAATGATCTCTGTGTAGTTTCGTGCCTATCTATTGTAGCTGTGTACCTGCTTCATGTGTTCTGATAGTGCAAAGTTTCCATGAAGTGTGAAATGTAATAAGTTGCAAAGAATACACTTAGACTCAATTGTAGTTTTGTGGGTTATTTGGTGTATTCCTGCAAGAGAACTTCTTGCCTTCTGTCTCTATTGTTGTGAAACAACAAAACAACTCATGGTCTAATTACTTCCCTTTACTTTTACACAAAGCCCACTCAAAAGATGGAAAAGAAGGCAGATCTGGTACATGTCTGTTAGAAGTTTTTGTCAGCTACATAGAAATTGCATCGGAAATAAATATGGCCTAGAGAAAACCAGGGGCACGAGGGGTAAAATCTGCAGTGTGAGTTTTTAAAAGCTTGTTATATAACCTTGACTTGCCTTCTTTGATTTATCTATGTACAGGCATACACAATACCACCACCACCACTCTGAGGCTACAGTGGGTATCAGGAGTTCGAAACTCTGGAGCTCCATTCCAAATGTTAAGTGAGATTTGGATGTGTTATTGATAGAGCTGTTGCAAAAGATGTGAACTATAACATGAGAAAATAAAAACTTACAGATGTAGAAGCTATAGCAGGAGTTGGGGAAGAAACACTGTGGTAATTAGGATTATGATACTGAAACCTTACACCAAAGTTTCTTTCAGAATAGAGGCCTTTGGTATGAATAAACCTGTACAGTAAAAGTAGACTATACAACACAGAATCACATAACTTTAGAGGTTGGAAGGTACCTCCAGAGGTCATTGAGTTCACCCCAGCTGCCAAGGCAGGATCCCCTAGGGTAGTTAATGCAGGAATGCATCGAGGCAGGTTTTGAAAGTCTCCAGAGAAGGAGACTCCACAACCTCTCTGGGCAGCCTGTTCCAGTGCTCTGTCACCCTCACTGTAAAGAAGTTTCTCCTCATGTTGAGGTGAAACCTTTTGTGTTCCAGTTTGTAGCTGTCGCTCCTTGTCTTACTGCTGCTGACCACCAGAGAGATTTGCCCCAGCCACTTAACACCCGCCCCTCAGACATTTGTTCACATTGATCAGATCTCCTCTCAGTCTTCTCCAGACTAAATAGCCCCAGATTTCTCTGTCTCTCTTCATAGGGGAGATGCTCAAGACCCCAGTCACACTTGTGGCTCTTCACTGGACTCTTTCCATGAGGTCCTTGTCTCTCTTGAACTGGGAAGTCCAAAACTAGACACAGCATTCCAGGTGTGGTCTCAACAGGGCAGAGAAGAGGGTGAGAAGAACCTCCCAGAACACAAGATGCAATCCATCCTAAACAGAGACATAAACATCTTGCTAAAGGGAAATATCTGCAACAACAAGGAACCTTGGGATTTGCGTGCTGAATCTCATAATTAATTTCCGTATTTCTGTATATTTTCTATGGTATTATTCCATAGTGAATTTGGAGGGATTACAGGCATAGCTATAGCCTTATTTAGTGAAGCATGAAGAATCTTCAGAGAAGCTAATGAGAAGCTTCACTCTTGTTTCAATGTCTTGGATTATGTAGCATCAGAGAAGTTCAGCTAAGCCATCATGTTTCTACTGGCTGCGGTTGAAAGCAGCTTTCCTATACTAACTCCCTAGTAGTTTCTGTACTGTCTTCTGCACTGAGTCAACATCCCCTCCCTTATGTTTGCTATTTGACCAAGATGATGTCAATTTAGTATGTTTCTGCAGCTTTTCTCCTTGGAGCTGACTTGGGAGGTGATCTTTAGTGGCTTATGTCCACAGGCAGCAGCTGATGTGATGTCTCAGACTGTTGTAGCTTTAGGTGCTTTAGCTGACACCAACCATTTGGCACTGCTTGAGAGATTTGGATTTGTTGTATAATCTGGGTGCCAAAACACCTTCCATTTCTTTGTCTGTATTCCTTGAATGCCACTGTGGAGCAGTATCTTCTGGACAAACTAAAGTTGCAGAAGGGTTTAGTGTCTGTAATGATTGCCTAAGTGGTGTTGAATAATAGTTTCTTGGTCTTCATATGGTCTACCTAAGTGTCTTCTGACTAGCACCTATCTAAACCAGTGCCATTTGCACATAATAATAAGGTCATTAAGAAGTTACAGGGTGTGGGTGTGTGGTGCTTTCCACCAAAATGCTGAAGACATAATCTCAAGCATCTAAGGAAACAATTAACCCAGGGTATTATACCTTTGAGAGAAATAAGGCAGCACTGCTGCTTATTAATACTTGTGCTCCCCTACCTGACTTGCCTACACCAGATAGATTTTGGAGGTTAAGTTGTTGCTTGTGGTTTCTCTGCATGAATGATGGTCTGTTGCTTCCTGCTAACCAGATGTTCACCTTTAGCAAGTATTATTAGTCTGTGTGTGAATTCATTGAAACCAAGCTTGCAATACAGACCCCTGTCATGTCTGTGAGTAGGCACAAATTTGCTTTTTAAAAGATGGAATAGGAGGCTTTGCTTTGTGAGAGTATTCAAAGGAAGGTGTTTGAGTAGTGGTGTATGGCCTCGCATTCTTCTGGTCCTTGAAAGAGAACATGCAGTAACTCTATTATAAAGTCAGGACTATGCAAATTTGAAAAAAAAAATTTTTTTTGGGCTATAGCTGGAATCAGTGCCAAAGCATATCTTGTGCGAAGCATTGTGCTCGCTGAGGATATAGACCTGTTGATTATTTGACTCTTGGCCAAATGATTTCTTGCTTTATATTCACAGCTTTTGAGAAAGACTGTGGCTGATTATTCTGTGCAAAGCACAAAGCAGCCTTAAACACATTTTGTACAATATATCTGAAAGTGGAGTTGAATAGAAAATCGAGTGAAAACAGAAGTTGCAACAGAAGTTGGCCTTATGGCCAACTATGTTTTCTTTTTGACACTTAAGTCTTTTCCTGGCATGATAGAAAATTCTGGAATTTATTTAATGAGCTTGAGCATCTCATTTTGGTAAAATAAGCATGTAAAGTATAAACATATGTCATTATGTTCACCAAGCATTTGAAAGATAAGAGTAATTACTGATATCTCTTGTAATTCAAGACAGATGCCAGGCTGTCTCAATGACTTATCATAAGAATCCCCTGCAATAACTGTACTAACAGCCAGTTTTCATGTACTTTCCAGTGTCTCCACTGTTTCAGGAGATATATAAAGACAATGTCTCCAAGAACTGGAGGCCTGCAGTGAAGGTCAGCAATAGTCAGTGTTTGCAGCTCTCTGGAAGACTTTTGATTAGCTTTTGGTGAAATGAAAACGTTGCAGTACAGACTTATCACGGAGAAGAGGATAGGTCCCTGGAAGATTCCAGTTAATGAATTTTTTGTGTAAACAGAGACAGATACATCAACTGTCAGTCATTTATACTGCATTCCAATATTTATTTTTTAATTTCTTTTCAAGAAAGCCTCTCTTATCATGCACACTCACGAACTGGCATCCACAGGGAGTGTATGGTCATGTGGGGCAGTTTCTGCTAACCAGAGTAACAGGACCATGAGAAGGGTCTGTAGCACAACACACAGCTTTGAGAGAGCTTTGACAACACAGAAGTGAGGATCGACTGAGAAATGATTTAGGATTTCAGTCTTGAAACTGAATTCCTTGCTGTTTCTTGACACCACATTTAACATGGAGACGTGATACAGCCTGCTGTTTTCTAGGGATTCAGCCTATACTTTACTAGCTATGCATATAGAATTCCTGCTGTTGTGATAATGTTGTTCCCTGTTAAAGGGAAAATGAGTGTCCTCAGCAGGCATACAGACGGGTGTCATACATCAGACTGAATTTCTGTGTCACTCCAGAACAAAACACTATCATACATCAGTCTGAAGTTCTGTGTCTTTCAGTGTCATGTCAATGAGATTGACACCTCTGTAGCAACCAATGACCTGGTGTGTCTCCCTGTGGTGGAGGTATACATGACAAGCTGCGCTACTTCTGTGGTGAATGCTCCTGGCCTTATTTATTGTAGCCTGAATTTTTCCCACCCTAATTTATCACAGTGTTACTTGGTGTCTTCCTTCCCACTTTTACCTCTACAAACCAGACTATTCAGTCCACCTGTGTACTGTACAGAATGTGGACAGATGGGATGGCAGCTGATGGTATTGTTTTTGGCTCCCTTCCTTAGATGGGGTTTATCATGCTGCCCTGCATCTTTTTCTTCTGCAGAACATTTCTCTGATACGTTTCTGTGCACTTTTGTGCTGATATAGTGCAGGGGCTCTGACTCAAGGGTTTTTCTGCAGTTCTTGTGTGTCTTCACTTTTCTAACCCAAAATATTCAGATTTTTCTGAACTCTAGTTGAGTTTTCAGGTGCCACCATAGTCAGATGGAGTCATCAAAGGCCAGGTGTTAGGATGTTTTATTATGTTTGTTAGTGCAGCAATATCAGTTAGTACCAGCTGAAAATATCAGATTGTATTCTTTGGAATGCTTATTCTTGAGTGGGCTTTACTTTGTGAAAAATAATGGTTACTCATGTGTGAAGGAGGAATGATGTCATGATGACAATGCAGAGCTGGGTCCCAAGCTGCCTTCAGCTACAAATTAGGTGTCTCCTGCAAATGAAGACCAGAAGCAATTTTTTAGTGCCTAAAGCCTTTTAGGCCAGCAGGGGAGTTGCTTAAATTTCCTCCTGTCTCAGGGAAGACTTGAGAAGATAAATGGAATCACACTTGCCAAGTATTTTGCACTTGTTCAGTGCAAAGCATCAAATCCAAGACAGAGGACTGAATGTTATTTGTTTGTAATATGGTAAGAATTTATTTACAACATTGCAGGAGAAAAATGAAGGACTGTGGAAGAAGTTACATATCAGAGAGAACCAGTGCTAAAAGCTTTTAAGAACAACAAGGAATTAATAAATAAATAAAAAAAAAACAAAACAAAAAAAAAACCAAAACCAACCAGAACTATAGATGTAGTAAAAAGCTTGCTCTGAGGCAGAAGCCTAGGACTTTGCAATGCTGTTGTAATAAAACAAGAGGGGTATAATACTTGGGAGAAAAACTGAAAGTTAGAAAAGGCAAGGAAGGGAACACTAGGAAAAAAAAAAAAAAAAAAAAAAAAAGGAAATTATCTGAGCAGGTTGTTTAGCAAGCCACCTTAGCATAAATTTTTTTTAGGCTGGTTAAGGGGAATTCTATTCCCAAGAAAGCTGGAGAATGTGCAGGTAGCCTGCAAGAGGGCCTTTAATTCAGTCCCAAACTCAAGGAGATGGAAAGCAATGAAAATTTATTTCACTGCAATAGAATCATGGTTTTTACAGCTTTAGCAGTGGTAATAGGAAAGATACATTTCCCTGTTGTTTGTCAGCCTAGTCGCCTTTATATCTGTCTGGGTTAGAAGCTGATGTGTAGACAGGCTTCTATAGCACAACTTTTTTGTTGTTTGAGCCCTACTGTTGTGCACTGTCTTGACAGGATCTAAAGTATTACTTTACCGTGTAAAATATTACTAGCCACCTCTTCTACAGTCATATGTTATAGGTTTTTTTTATTTCCTTTGACCTTTCTGGTCATGAGATGAAGCTAAATAGACATTCTTTTAATTATAAAACTTCAAGGAGAATGTAATAATCTGCTGCTCTGCCTGCGCTGTCTTGAAATAGAAGTGCTCCAAGCATCAGTTCTTAGAAAGAATTTGGAAGGTAGTTCTCATTATCAAAGTTACTTTGGACTTGCCCGAGACTATGAGAAGTTGAGTTAATTCTAGAATCATCATCTTGTTACTCTGAAGATGCTTAATGTGATACTTAATTTTCAGTGCTAGAGATTGTGACATTCCAAAGTCAAAGTCTGACAGACTATATTCAGTGACACCAGTTCATAAGATTGAGACAAGAATCAAAGAATAAAGGAGAATGGAAAAGCAAACAGGAGAGGCGTTGTAAATAAAAACAAACAAGGCACAGCAAAAGCTGCAGCAGCCAGGTTCTGTGGGATTCCTTTTATTGTGGTGCAAGCTCTTTCCAATTCATTTCATGCCAACTAGATTGATAATTTCCATTAGGTCACTAGACTTTCTCAGCTAATTAACTAAAAGCATGTTAAATGAAATAGGAAAGATTGGACCAGAAAAATCCTTGGCGAATGTCTCCCTCTTGGGAGTGCATTAGTTTTTTTTCCAAAATAGTATCAGGATTACCTCTTTCCACTGCCTTCTGTAAAATGAAGGACTTTACATGTCAGCAGGGTAAGACCAGTTTTGCTTTTGTGCATTAATCTTGCCCAGTAATATTTTGAGATCTAGTATTTCTACTAGTTAAAAATGGAAAACAACCTTCTAATACCACAAATGCATTTTATTCATTGTCACTTCCTTGCCCACATAGCCTAGATACTTAGCTGAAAATAAGGAGGTCTTGAGAAGCCAAGACCACAGACAGCAAGATCCAAGACCGTGTCTGCAAGGGTTTAATTCTCACTACAGATCAGAATATTTTTGTGACCATACCACAATCACCAGAAGCCTCTATAGTCCTTCTAATGTGATTGGATGGACTTGCAGACTAAGCCTGCCAGTCACTCTAACAGTGTGCCTTACTATCACGAGAGTCAACAAGTTGTAAGATGCTAGTGCTATTTCAGTATGTCTAGGTGGGCAAATCCTTTTCCAGCCTAGCATCTGTACAGAGCTACTCTCTCCCAGGCTACCAATCTGACACCCTTCCATTCCAGATCCAGCAGAAATTGAAGGAAATCTAAGGAGTCCTTCCATCAAATGACAGTAATGACATCTGCAGGATCTATTTTCGTTGCTTGCATTTTTTAAGCTCTAAATCCTATGAATACTAATGAGTCCACTTCTGTAAACAGTCACTGTTTCTAGGTGTCTAAATGCATTTTGAACTTGGTTGTTCATCTCTCTATGCTTCAGATTCCGCTTTCTTTTAAGGGGCATTTTCCTACAACATATTTTAACACCAAAGTTCTTAAGGAAGATAACATTTCTTTCTATTGGTGAAATGAGGAGGAAAAACCAACAGTTAAAAAAAAAATATTTGAAGGACTCCACCCAGAAATCTCTAAAACTGGTTATTTCTGTGTTTGTGTAGAGTGGGCTTTATAATGTCATTAGAAGATGTCTAATGAGCAGTGAGAGTCAAAGCTGTTATGATATCAGCTCAATAGAATAACAAATGCATTAACGAACTCTAGAGGAAAAAGGATGCAAGGGCTTAGAGGAATGTGTGCATATTACCAAAGCTACTGAACCATCTTATTTGAGGCAGGATGTTCTAGAGATCCCCAGGAGCCACCTCAAAGGCATCCCTGAAAGCCTCAATATTAACAGTCAGGCATCACTGCTAGACATTTTGCTCTAGCTCAAGGACAGGTGACAAGGAGCAGGCAACGGCATAACTGTTCCTTGCCTTCATTGCTTTGTACTGGGTTTTATGTTGATCCTTGGAAAAGTAAGCTGTGAATGCTGATCCAGAATGGATGTGGCAAGAAAAACCATCAGAATGTTGGATTGCATCAACAAGGGCATCACCATCAGAGACAAGGAAGTCATTATCCAAATCTACTCTGTGCTTATCAGGTGCCACCTGGAATACTGTATTCAGTTTTGGTCCCTGCCGCACAAAAAAAGTTGTATACAGGCTGAAGAGGGTCCAGAGAAGGGCCACAAAGATGATTAAAGGACTGGAAATCCTGCCATATAAGGAAAGGCTGAGAGAACTGGGTTTGGTCAGAACTGAGAAGAGAAGGCTTAGAGGAGACCTTATCACCATGTTCTAGGATTTAAAGGGTCACTACAAAGAAGAGTGAGACTTCCTTTTTATAAGGAGTCACATGGGAAAGATTATGGATAATGGGTACAAGTTACTCCTGGGGAGATTCTGATTGGACATTTTTTAAACAGTGCTACAATAAGAACAATCAACCCTTGGAATAGTCTCCCTAGTGTAATGGTGGATTCCCTAACATGACACACTATTAAGATTTGTCTGGAGAGGGTGCTGGGCTGGCTTGTCTAGACTGTGATTTTCCCAGGAAGCGCTGGACCAGATGGTCCTTGAGGTCCTTTCTAGCCAGGTATTCTACCTGCTTAAGTAGTAACATATGGAATCAGTTCAGGAGTACGCAGAGCTGGAACCACAGATAAGGTAAGCATGCTGGAATGCTGGAAATATGCACAAACCCCAGTAAATTATTAAGATAGAAGGGCGATGGCGCCATATAATCTGAAACCATCAAAGATGTATGTGAAATGCTTGAACAGTAATATGACCATTTGCAGAAATGCCAGGCTCTGAACATGAGTTAAATCTGTGACTATATCACAGAGAAACAAAAGACGTAATGTGAATTCTCAGACTCATTTAACCTGCCTAATCTATGCTGTCAGTCAGCAAGTCTACTTGACCAATGTTGCTAATGAAATGCCACTTTTCTTTATAGTCACTGTCTTATTTAAACTGTTTTATAGCAGCTCTTGACAGTTTCTTTAATAGCATTTATCAGTGGAAAAATTTGTCTATTCTTACTCATCTTCATTGTTCTTAAACAACTTCAGGGTTGCAACTAAGCTGCATTCAACCAACACAAAGAAAATCCATCTTAGTTGTATTTCAGTATTTTTTAAACTGCAGGGAATAAAGTTTACCATCTTCATACCACAGCTTCTTCACGTGAGTAAGGCTGACAAATTGTAATCTTCTCTAACTCTGACAATCTTTTGGTAAATGAGGAAATATTACTTCATACTTTGCTACATAACCTTCAAGGGAAAATGGTTGGGTGGTTTGCGTGTATGTCCTACGTAGTTAACTGAAGGTAATTCAATCTCATTTTCCATTAATTTTCAGATGGTGTTGGATCTTCCACAGGTAGAATTAATATTTATCAGTGTAAGCGTTAATTAACTGATAATTTTAATGCTGCTTTGTTTTAGCATATTCTTTACATTTCCATACATTCTAAATGCAGTTCTATTGGTTTCTCAAGAACACTCAAGGAAATAATGGATTATTTTATTTCAGCTGTGCTGGCAAAGCAATTAGTACAAATACTGTGATACTCTATCTCTTGAGAGATAAAAGACTGAGAGAAATACACTTCTTTTAAGGTAACTTTTTAGTTTTTTAGTTAACAAAGAAGAGTCTAACTACTGTCCTAATACATGAAGATTTGGATATATAATTTTTGTTATTGATGGATCTCAGGCAAAAACATGTAGTTTTCTACTACAATAATCTATGAGTAATTACAGATGATTTTATAGGAAACTTCCTTTACTTTGAAGTGGCTACCAAAAAAGCCTTTAGGACATGTTGCTTTCAGCTGTGCTGGAGTTACTGTCATGACCCACTTTATATCTTGTCTTTCATCTGACAATCTGCAAGGAGCAATGATAAAGTTGTTTTCATGTGGGCTATAGTGGGACTCATGATATGTGCTGTTTCTTAACCATTCCTTGAAAAATAATTTCATCACTCTTGCTGGAAAATGTAAAATCTTACTCTTTTTTTTTTTTTT
Source organism: Psilopogon haemacephalus (assembly GCA_013396835.1). Classification (NCBI taxonomy): domain Eukaryota; kingdom Metazoa; phylum Chordata; class Aves; order Piciformes; family Megalaimidae; genus Psilopogon; species Psilopogon haemacephalus. The sequence continues at coordinate 762,721 of VWZI01005731.1, read as the reverse complement.
CTTTTTTTTTTCTGAATGGTATAGTGAGAGACTGTCATGGCAAACATAAATCAGCTAAGATGTAAATGTAACACGTTGACTCAACCTTAAGTCACAATTATTCTCTGTTATCTGTGCTTCACATGTGCTGGGCCAAGAGATCCCAAAACTGCTGTCACAGCTGGTGTTCACATCATAGTGAATGTGTGCTAAAAATGTGGGATGTGTAAGTTAATCTATAGATATTCTAGAACTTTGATATGCTGCACTGATGACTGAACTCAGCTATATGTAAAATTTATAGAAAAAGTTAACCTCCTTTGATTTTTTAAAGACATAGTTTACATATGTACTATTTTTGTTTGGGAGGCATCAAATGAGGTGGCTTAGATTAACTAAATCCCAGATACTTGAAATCCACTTATTGTGAATCCTATCAGGGAGGTCCATACTCACAGAATGAGCCAAAAATAATGTCTATACAGGCAGAGTCTCAAAGATCACAATATTGAGATGTGCCAGTTCAGAAATTAACCATTTTGGGGGCTTTGTTCTTCATCTTTCTTAGCTGGCTAGAGTCTCTCAGGATCAGTCCTGTGTTAAAAATAATTAATCAGAACTTTAGCACTGCCTAGTGTTGTTCTACAAAGGTTTAATTGATTTAAGTTTTATTTGTGATATAATTCTTAAAATAAAGGATGAGCAAACAATCAGCACAGGATTCTTCTTCCTCCTGTCTCCTGCTTGTATCACAGCAAGGAAGACATTTGCAACAAATTCACAGACTTTTAAATTACACAATGAATATATTCCTGTCACAGGACTTTGAGGTAGAACTTATTTTGAGGTGAATCCTCCTGTCTCTCTTCATTACCATACAGCAAACATAGGAAGAACTTTAACACAGCAAGCTTTATTAGAGTATAAACAAAAAAAATATAGTTTGAGAGAGACAAAACTCAGATGTAGTCAGTCAGATTACAGTAAAAAAACCTTCTAAACAAATTTATCCTCATCCTCAAACATCTTTGCAGTGCCTTTCTTTCAGGTTTTCTCTTAGTCTGGTCATTTTTAGTCACTATCTGAAGCACAACAGAAGCCTTCAGAGTTCCCCAGCTTCTTAGCACATACCATTTTGCAGCCACCACTTCTGCATAGCTTTTTGGACAGAGTTTCTTAGGGATCATCCAGTCTACCTATATCAAAGGCTCTCATTTTCTTTCTACTTGGTATGGAATCTAGAAAGTTGCCTAGCTTTTCTGCGTGCTGATTTTGAAATTATTTCTCTCCTAATATGTGTCACCAGTAGTTTTGTCCTGTAGGCTTGCCTAGTGGCATAAATAGCAATCAAAGTCTGCTGATTTAGAGCCAAAGTCAGCTCATAGACTGGTTGTCATCATCTGCCAGCTGATAGTTACATCAGAGAAAATCCTTTGAAAAATAAATGTGCATTTGAAAGAAAGAAGTAAGGTATCTGGACACTGGATGAGAATCTGCCACCTTGTGAAGGGAAGGAGAAAGGATATTCAGGAACCAGGACACAATTTATCCTGACTTGTAGCTATGGATGTTCTTTGTAAAATATAAGGACCTTAAATTATTTTGTCTAACTCAGAGCTGCTTGGAAGAGATTGTTGTATAAACATCAGATGGTCATATAACTCCTAAAAGATTAAAGCCTCCAGGAGACATTCAAGATTATTGACTTTTTTTTAAAAAAGTCATACTGAGAAATGAAGCTATTTAAAACTTCTCAGAGTGGTGGAGCTAGAGTTTCCTGTTTCCTCTGAAGGAGAGCTGGTGTCTACATCTAAAAGGCAGAAATCCCTATGCAGTCACAACAGGAGAGTTTCCCAGTTCCTAAAGCACTGCTTCCCAAAAGTGCAGTAATAATAAGCAAGCGGAACTGAGGAACTTGAAAACATTTTAAGTGGTATTGCAGAAAGGTTAAATAAGGCATAGGAGATAAATCACGCCTGTTTGTGGCTGTTGGATCATCAAAAGGGTTTGATTTCTCAGCCGTAATATGGAGGGTCAGAAACAGCAACCAGAAGCAAAGATTTAGTAGGATGCAAGCAGGAATTGAGCATCTGAAGAGGGGAAAAGAGGTGGGTAGTGAAAACACCGGGTGAAGGAGTTAATTCCCACAGCAGTCTTTCAGCCCTCTTAAAGCTCAATGAAAAGTTGTTCTGTGACCAGACTGATAGCTCACTGAACTCCATCTATCCCTCACTCCTGGTTCCCGTACCGGGTGGTATGTGTCCCTTGTAGAAAACACCAAGAGTCTTTTCAGTGTTGCCGGAAGAGCAGATGGTCCAGCTGCTGCTGTGGGAGATGACTTGTTGCTTAAACCCAGAATCTCCGTAAGAAAACGTGAGTCATGGTGGTCTGTGGGCTTAAGGTGCTATTGAAAGAAGAGTACTTTTACATCCACAGGCTCTTAGTGAGTCGTGGTCATGTATGTCGTTAGATGGCTTCGTTGTTTCTAATTGTTCACAGCAGGCACTTCAGAAAGCACAACTTCCTTGGATTGTTACACAGCAACTGACTCACAGGGTGGCCTTTTTCTTCATTGGTTTTCTCGTATGACACACACCCATGGCTTTGGAACTGTCTCGGTTGCCATCCTGCAGTTTTGCTTCATGGTTATGAGGGCAAATGGCAGGAGCTCCAGTCATTTCTGGGTTGCTTTTTTACTCTCATATGTCTCCTTAGATATCTAGAAGAACCCAAGAGCTATTGACATCCATTCCTAGTAGCACAGGCACTCTGATTTACAATGTAAGCAAAGGAGAAGCCACGCTCAGCTGGTGCCATACTGAGTTAGCAGTGCTGCATGTGGCCTCTACCCATTTTCATTAACAGACACTTTGTTACTTTGACACTGCTTTCTACCAACCAGTTGTACTGGAAATAATGGGGACTTGTAGTGACATGCCTCATACGTACTTCACTGCAAACCGCTAAAGCTCATGCTCATTAAAGGAGTCCTGGTGTCAGACATTGCAAACACAGGTACTCTAAAATGCAGGAAGAGTGCTACTGACAAGCACAAATCACTCCTCAGATAAATTTTCTTCTGTGTGGCAATGGATTCTGTAGCCTGGGACACAAATAGGTGGGTTTCTTCCAGCCTGAAGTGACAAATGTCTTCCTACTTTGCTCTGGAGGATTACTTTCCCCCTCTTCCTTTCACCACCTACATATTTTTCTCTCCTTCTGGTCTTTGCAACAAGCATAACAACGATTTCCTCAAACTTGATGCTTGTCTGAGGTTGGTGTAAAATATAATTGGTCCTACTTTTAGATTTTAAATCCCTAAATGACTCTCTGCATGTCCTTTTAAACACGTTTTTCCTTTGATGTCTGAGGATTTCATGTGCATTGAAGCAAAGTCACATTTAACAATTAAATTTAACTCTTTATTGCCTAGTACAAAGGGTTATGCCATTCTTTTAACTCTTATGCACCATTTTGAGTAACTAGTATTATCTGTGTCACTAGTCACAAATGCTTTCTGCAGGAGTTTGACTTCAGTAGTATCTGTAGCAATCAAAGTTTACATTTTGTCAGATACCAGATAGATACTTCTTTTAAAGAGCTAGTGTGTGTAACAGATATAAAATCTGTTTCTGGGTCAGTTTGCTTCCTAGCTCTTCTGTCACGTACTCCAGAGACCCTGTGTCTAACCATCATCAGGTCTTGCTTAGTTTTTTTGCAACACTGCAGTCATATATTTGAAACCGAAATACTTATGTAGCCTTTCTGCTTGTGGGAAAGGTTAGGCTGAGAATTGCCAGGTCCCTTAGGCTGTAAAGAGTTTTATGATGAGTTTTAGCTCGTACAATTCTTCTATGCATGAAGATGTGAAGCTTTAGCAGCTGTGGAGGAAAGCCAAAGTTTCTTTGTTTATATACAGCAACACCCAATTTCTCTTATGGATAAATGATTGCTCTCTAAGTCTGACTACATAAATTTGGGGGAAAAAAAAAATCTGTATTTACGGTAGAAGAGTCTGAGAACAAGTTAATTTTGCACTTAGCTACTCTATCTCTGGCTGGGTCATCTTTGGTTAATGTTTTCAGATTTCCAGATGTTTTTGTAACAGTCAAAGCCTATGTCTGTTGGACAGTTTTGTATAGCAGCATTCAGGATAACGGTTGACTGAGCACGTTTCTTTACATAGTTTGTGTTTCAAATAAGTTTATACTCCTTCATCTCAGTGTGGCCAGTGTGTACCACCTTGTGATGTTCACCTTGCTCTCCTGGGTACAATTTCCATCATACGGAATTTACATGGTATTTGTTTGGGTTTTGCCCTACAGATTGCTTTCCATGCAAAGTTTATAAAGTCTTTGACTGCATTTTTCTCGTATCTTTCTTAGAGCAGAATGTCATGATACAGGCTTTTGTACATGACATGCTATCAGAAATGTGCTGTATCTTTCCATCCAGTGTACAGCCCAAAAGGGAACAGTATCTCCCAAAGAAGATTTTGAAGCTAGGGAAATGTTTGCTTTGTTTGTGCTTTTCTCTTCTGTATGTGGAGAACATTTTCCACTGTTTAAAATTTGTGCCTCCTGAATGTACCTATAAATGAAAACTCCATCTTTTTTTCTCCCCCCACCCCCATCTTTTTATTATTTTTTTTTTTCCTGGCAGAGCGTAGACCCCCACTGCTAGAGTTCTGCTTGTGTTGTGGGTAAGTACTTCCACCTCAACTCCCTTCATTCTGAGAAATAGAAATTTTCCTGGTAGCATGATGAGAACTTGTCTTGCAATCATGTTCTGAATGTTTTTGAGGTGTTAGATCAATGCTCTGTGATGCTCTCTGTGTTATGTTTACAACAGGGAACAATAATAGATGTCCTCATAAGAAGAAGATAATCATATCTGCTTCCTTTTCCCTTAGCTCCTCTAGGCTGTTCCTGAGTTGCTGAGCCAGAGATGGTACCATTATTTAAGACTTTTTTTTTTTTTTTTTT
>VWZI01005731.1:741177-756888 GCA_013396835.1 Psilopogon haemacephalus | reverse complement strand
AGGGGCATAATTTGTTAGAGGTCTCCTTTTTTTTTTTTTTTTTTTTTTTTTTTTAACCAATTGGAGTAAAAAATTACTTGTTTTGCAGTACCAGAGCCTCAGCCAACAAAGTTATTTATGAAGAAATGGAAAGCTGGCAGACTTTTCTTTTGGTCTTCAGTCAAAATACACACAATTCTTGGTCCAGTTTGTTTCTGTAAACTTAGTTAATAAGCAACTAATAGTCTGTGTTTCTTGCTACTATACTATTGTAATTGATGTGGCTGTAGAGAAAAGCCTCAGAATGATGTTTTCTTCCATGTAGTCCAGGTTGTGTTCAGAAATACACCCCTGCAGACCTGTTGAAAATAGCAGTATTGCTGAACATTTAAAGATATGGTTATGGTACAAAAGTAAATTCTACCCTTGAGCAGTGGAAAGTTTTTGTAGGTATGAGTGGGAGATTCACAGAAGGTTAGAGTGGATTCACTAAATCTTCAGTCTATGAACCGCAATTCAAAATGGAATACGTGTCCCTGCCTTTAAAGTTTCAGACCCAAAAGACCTGTGAGGGCTTTATTCCTCTTAGCTCTCAGTTGTGCCAGTATCTACAGCATAAGCAGTATTTCACTCAAGACTCAGGTACAACCTGCTAAATTCACAGCCATTTCCGATCTGAATTACTGTAGCCCACAGACATAATAATTTATGCTAAACTGGCCTGAAACACCTCAAAATCAGAGTAAGGGTATCCTCATGGACAATTAACCATAAAGAATCTATTCTGATTAAGAGCTGTTTTAAAACAATCTTCCTGTGAAGGACAAACTTACATGCTATCAAATTGAAGGCAGAGTGAATGAATGTAAATGAAATGCCGATGGACCAGAAGAAAGAGAAATTTAACAAGAAAAGTGATTAAAAGTGAATGTCGGGTCCCTGTTGCACATCTCACGACAGAAGGCTGGAGTTTAGTGGCTATTAGTGGAGTTAAGTAAAGGAAAATGGGTATATAGGCTGCATAAATAGGTCTGAATTCTCTTTCAGAGACAGTCAGTGAAAGAACTACCAGGCCAAGGGAATCTTCTCTATCATCTTGAATCTGAGCTGAGTTTGGACCAGGCAGTGCATGTGTCTCTGGTGTGTCATTGAAGCAGCTGCAAGGGAAGACAATAAAGGGGGAACAACCCAGTAAGATGCTGAATTCAGCTTTTCCTAAGGAATACTAATGCCTAAAAAATTTATAGATGGAAGTGTTCATGTGAAGCAACTGCCTGATGGATTTGCTGATGGTGCAAGAGCGGTATGCAAAAAGGGAGGAGGAAGGCAGGAAGGGAGGGTGGCTCTAGGACCCATGCAAGCCTGCCTGAGCAGGAGGTGGGAATTCTCCTCCAAGGCAGCCGGAGCCCGAGCCCAGCCTCAGACTCCCGCGGAGCCGCAGGAAGAGCAGGGCACGTCTCCAGAGCCGCTCGCCCGGCTGGGACCTGCCCGCACCCGCAGAGCCATGAGCCGGCTGCCACAGCTGGTGCTGTGGGTCGCCACGGTGGGTAAGTAACTTGGTTTTCTCCTTACGGTGCAAACTCCTTCTCATGCTCAGGTCTCGGGCTTAATTCATTGCCCCTGCCATTTTACCTTTAGATTCAGTAACGCATTCTTTTCCAAACAGTGAGGAAGAAAGGAGAGGGTGGAAAAAGTACTGACATGAAACTTACGTAAAGTGGGTAATATGTGAGATGGTAAATCTTTACTGGTGTTGTTTCGAGTAAATTTTTTCACTGAAATGAATGGTGAACCACAGTTTTAGAGAGGCTGCTGCTGACCGAGGCTCTTAGGCTGCAAGCAGGCACTGTCAGTGTGAGAAACAAACAGCTGTACCCCAGGACGGTTCTGTTTCTCTGATTACTGGGTTGCTTTCTCTGCCACTGGTTTGGAGAGATGGATGAGATTAATGCTCTAGGAGTAGAGGGGCTTGCTTGCAGGAAAAGGTGTACTTTGGAGAAAATGCTTACTATGAGAAGAGAATTGAGAGAGACTGGTAAGGGGAAAAGAAGGTATTAGGACTATGAAAGATGGGGTTAGGAGCTCCCACCTGGACAGTCGTGCTCAGGCTGATTTGAAAGGAATTTCTGTGTTGTTCTGTTTGTCACTGTCGGCTTCGGTTCTGAAATGCAACAACATGAATGAAATAAGGATAGAAGAGTAGGATGTTAAGAAGGAAAATGCAGTAATAGAAGTTGGGAAGCGGCAGCATGCACACAGCAGCTATGGGAGAAGGTAGAACTGGGACCTGTTTACTGGGTGTGCGCAGCAGCAAGCAAGCTCATTATGGATATTAGGAGTGGGGGGAAAGTGGACATGCTGAGATATTGGGATATGCTGAACTTCTCAGGGAACTGAAGTTACAATAGTACCCCCAGTGCAGAGACAGGGACGTCATCTAGACCCTTAAATAAGATGTTTCTGTATTTCTCAGTGTTACAAATCACATTACCTCCAGCAGGGAAGGGAGGTAAGGCAAACAGGTTGTTAGGCACTACAGCTTGTTCTTGCTGGTGCAGTGAAATTCTCTGCCTAAATGCTGAACTTGAATATATATGTGTGTGTGTATATATATATGTACATGAACCAAGCTGGTACATCTGGTACATCAGTTTTTAAGCAGCCTTCATCATTTAATTGTGTTTACAATGGAACGCCAGGGCATAGCACAGAGTTTTTTTATTTCAGGCTTTTTCTGGCTTGTTACTTCTGTTGGGAGGAGGTTGCTTTCCTGTCAAACCTTCCCAGGGCAAGCTTACCACATGCAAGCAGAGCTGCATGTACCCACAGCCTCAGTTCTCATGGCATGTGGTCTCATCAAGAGTTGCAAAGTATCATCTCAGTGGTTTTAATGGTGTGACTTTCAACATGCAAATAAGGTTAGTATAAGGAATAGTCATTATATTTTCTGTCTCTCCATGTTTGTGATTTTAAGTACAACTGTATTAGGACAGGAATTTTAAAGAAAGGTGTTTCAGAGAGAGCAAGTAAAGAGCTAAATGAAAACAATTGTATATTTTTCCAATCTCTACCCAGACTTCTGCCAAAAATAATCTCAGTCACCCAGGGAGGGTGTTGAATGTAAGAGCATTTAACTGTACGGCTGCTGTCACAGTCTTTACATGAGGATTTCTTGTCTTACTGGGTTATTATGGTCAACTCGCAGACTCTGCAATCAGTTATTTTAAAAGCTGCTTGTTTCCACTGAGGAAATTTTCCTAGAACATATTCTCAGAGTGACTTTACATTTCCTTCTTTATTTGAAAAGCTCAGGGTCTTAGTGATGAGGAAATTTACAGGTCCACTTTTATCTCTTTTGTTTTACTGCCTTTCTGGTGAGCTGTATTGTAAAAGGATCATTTCAGACTCCACTTCCACTGAAATTTGTTGGCGCACTAAAACACTGGAGGTCAGGGATTCTTATGCAAAAATTAAGAGTCTAGGAGAAAACTCAGGAAGTTGTAGAGAACAGCAGCAGGGGAAAAAACAACTCACAAATAATCAAACAACAACAGAAATCTCCCCACCCCCCAAACTAAACTAAAAAACCCCCAAACTAAAAAAAAAAAAAAAAACAAACAAAAAACCCCCAAGAACAGAAAAACCCACAAACCTCCACATCACACACCCCACTCCCTCAAATAAACAAAAAAACTCCCCACCTTAGACAAAGACCCTCCAAATCAATAATGACAAAATGACAAAAGAGCTCAGGGCACAGATGTGCATTGTTCAGTGTCAAGGCACCTTCATGGTGATTTGGAGGCTGAGGTTGCACCCAGCCTCAGGTCTCAGGAGACAGCTAGGAAGAGGGTGAAAACATCCATCAGATGAATATTTGGGATAATTTTATTTTTAAGAATCCAGCGTCACTTTGGGTCTTCATACTGCACAATTTTCCTTTGAGTTTGGTGGAGGGAGTAGGTCTGTTCTTCTCTATGAAAAGCTTTGTTGTGCTTGGCTTGACATGCTCTTGCTTTTGGGTGTGGAGTGCAAACTACCTGCAAAATTACAGCATAACATACATCCTGGGCAAACTTCAAACGCCTTTCCAAAAGTGCACTCACGTTTGTGTCGTTGCTCAGAGTTTAGCTATTGAGTATAATCACAGTTCTCAAGATGATACTAGTAGAGGCTTTTTGTCAAGCCTTCTTTATAGCTCTTTCCAGTACTTGTAGTGGAGCTGTCACAGAATCAGATATTTTCTGCTTAATTTCAACCAGGACTAGTTGTTTTGGAGGTCTACTGATTTCTTTCTAAGTCAGAGAGGCATAGTAAGGCATAGAGAGAGGCACAGTAAATCAGCCAGCCTTTTGTTTGTCTGTTTGTGGACCGGAATATCAGCATGGCAATGGTTAATGCACTACTCCTGGATGCTGCTTCCTCCTTGCATTTGTCCAGAAAACTGTTTTCAGAAGCTGCGAAGGTTTTTTCCTCTCTGTGGGTTTGTCTCCCTGTCAGGATTGAGCTGCTCTGCTTTACAGAGTGAATATAAACTGGTTTAAGTGTCATCAGTCCACATACGTATAAAGATACTCATGTAGGAGTACCTCTTTTTGTTGGAAGCCGACTTAAAAACCCACCAACGCATGGATCTCACTTATACAAATCTTTGTTGCTTCATATAGTTCTTTGTATAGGGGAGACCATGCCAAGAGCATAAGGGATGAGATCCTAAATTCCATTTTGCCTCTTCGTTGAAGAGCTCCTCTGTTTTCTTATTCTTGTGACTATCTCTGTTCAAAGTAGTGCACAGGTACAGTAGTGGTTTCAGTATTTTCACTTAAATAATTCTAGCCAGAACAACTCTAAATAATAATGGAAAATAGTCTTAGGATTTATGTCCATGGTCCTTTATTGTATCTACAGATACTGTGTCCAGTTGGATATGCAATTTAGATCATGATGACTTGACATTGAAAGTCAAACATTTGGTTTATGCCTTGAAATAAAAAAAAAGAAAAAAAAAAGACAATTATTTCTAAGCCACAGACATTGCAGAGTTGAGGATACTTTAAAATGCAATGGAAAAGGATAGGATGGTTACACAGGAATCCCACAATAAGCGAGTGCATGCAGACAAACACTGGGAATTTGTAAACTGCATCAGAATGGAGGACTAAGGTGGAGAAGGAAGAAATCAGGTGGTGAGCCATGTGTACTCTTCCTTGAGAGCTGAAGACAATGCCTTGTGGTTGGCCATAAAAGAGATCCATCTTTCTGTGAGTGTGACATAGTTGCACAGTTTCCAGTTAGTCCATAACATCCAAGCTGGTGAAAAGGATGCCCCACTCCAGTGATGTTTCAAAAGCATTCTTCTTGTGCCTCCTCAAATCCTAAACAGGTGCACAGGAGAGTCCCTGTCTTCAGTCTGCTTGTGTGTGTGATGGGGTGTGTGCTGGTTGTGCTGGTGTGATGTCTGTGACTAGAGCAGAGAGAAATTTTGATCTTGAACTGATTTTAGTGAAAAATGCTGATGTGGTGACACAACAATGCTTTGTAAGTTAGTCTGAGGTTTGAGCTTGTCGTTTGTAGGGAGGTTTGTGTGTGCACCAATTAGGTTATATTGAGGCATTCAAATTAGTTCTGCTGGTTTAATGTGTGTTGTCATTCAAACTTTTAAAAGTCTTAAATCTTTACATAAAAATCTTAGCACAGGATTTAGTCTCAAATGTTTAGTTTTGACATGAAATGCCACAGTTCAGCATCAGTCTCTGAAATGTGTTGGTCTGGCAGCTTTGCTTCTGAAAAATCTTCGGGCTGGCCTGTGACAGGATTTTTTTGTTTGTTTGGTTAGTTGGGTTTTCGTTGGTTGGTTGTTGTTGGTTTTTTTCTTTGGTTTGGTTTGAATTTCTTTGACCTTGCCAATAACTTCAGAAATCCTGTATTAAAGCTGCTCAGTTATCTTTTAGTACCACGCAGCAGTTTTGTACCTGGATTTGTGTGTGCGGATGGTTGTCCTCAGGCTGATGTTCCTGACTGCACGCACACATAGAGGCCAGTGCTGTTGTTTGTAACTTGGTATTGGATCAAATTCCTCAGAAATAAAGCAAGTGAAGATAATACAGACTTCTTGCAAATCTTTAGCAAAAGCAGAAGCATAAAGCTGCTGCAGAGAGGGGAGATATGTGAGCTCCTTCTAGAAATAGAAAGGAAGGAATCCATGGGGTTCTGAGCTAATGCAAACTGATAGACCTCTGTGGGAATACAGTTACAGCAGTGCAACATCTTGTTTTCTGTACCTGGAGACTTTTATCTGAGACTCTTAGGAGTAAGCATGATTTCTGTATTGAATGCTTAAATCAGAGGAGGAAAATAATGACATTAATTATGCTAATTAATTGGATCAGGCTTATAGTCTTTTCCTGTCTCTCAGCATCAGTCCTTCCTCTTACAATTCCTCTTCCTCCCATTCCATTATAATTGCTCCCCTGCTTCTCTCTTCTCCTGACACATAACAAACCTCATGCTTTCATGTGGTCTGCTATCTGCAGGACATGCTGTGCACAAAGATGAAACCCATGGCAGGTAGGATAGCAGGTCAGCTTGGGAAAGTGGTGAATTGAGGTGTTTGATAAGACATGCTTTGCAGCTGGGACAGTAGATATGCTCTGAATGAAAAGGGAGAACCAAGATCTATTGTAAGGGTGGTGATGGATCACACTGGTGGATTATGTGCATATGGAGCAGGAATATGCAGAGCTTTTGTTTCAGATTATAACTGGGTTTACACCATTAGGGGTTGGAGCAGCTATTCCTAGGGAAGTCCAGGTTCCTGTCTTTATACGCTGAATGTGCAAGAGGGAAGCTTTGGGTGAACTAAGCAAATGTGGAAAGCAGGATTTATCTTGACCTCTGCATTACCTAAAGAACTGCAGCTCCCAGGCAAGTGGCAGGATGTCACTGAGGCATTTTGCTTCTCTCAGGTGTGCTCTTTCTAAGAGCCTTCAAGATGGTCTGCCTCTACACTGCAGCTTCTTCCAGTGGGTGCGATACCAGCACAATCTGGCCCCTGAGGAGGAAAAAAGGAGAGAGAAATTACATAAAAGTAAACAGAGGAGAATTTGAGGTTGGTTCTCTATATGGGCTGGCTGGGGAAAAAAAGAAGTTTTACATAATTCTGTACAACATTGTCTTTCACTTGTCAGTGAAAAACTTATGATTTGTAACTGGCTTATGTTTATTTTAGGCAGTTGGACTGTGTGATCACTGTTAGACCCCTTCCAACTGAACTGTTCTATTCTATGCATACAAAACTCTCTGACAATGGCACTGACCACGTTTAAAGAAAAGAGAATAGTCACCTGTAGACACAGCAGGCTTCTCAGAATTAAGGCGGTCAAGAAGGAGATCTGTGAATCTCTATTGGATGTGTCCATGCTCCCTGCTGGGGGTTGGAGCAGAGTCTGGTCTAGCCAAATGCAATCTGTGAATCTGTGTAAAAATATAGAATTAAATGCTGGAGACTTTCCAAAAGGCACAGGTCTATGCTTGCAACTCAGATTAACTTTTGCCCCATCTAATGGGAGAGCCATGCCTGTTAATAAGACATCACATATTTTCAGCTAATTGCTATCTGAAATCCCATAAGCTTTGGTATATCAGCCAAAAATGATGCATTTATTCATGCATTTCTGTTGCTCACTTAGTTTTTTTTCCCCCAGTCTGTAGCACAGCATGTGTTGAGGGCATAAACAGCCAAACTTGCTGGGGTTAAAGCATCCACACCTCTCCCCTCTGTCTATGTTTATGGAGATACATATTCATATATTAAGAACATAGGAGTGATAAAGTAACTGAGAGCCACACTAGGAAGTAGAATGGAGGAATGTGGTGTTTTGGGCCACAGAATAGAATGCAAGATGCGAGAAATGTCTGTTCCAGACATGTCTGTTACTGGTGGAGAGGTTTTCTGCTATCCAGGAGCCAAACTAAATCCAAGGTTTTTTTCCCCCTCCTTGAAGACAATAATGACAGTTGTTGTGAGTTGGAACCGCAGTGAGAGCTGAACCCAAGGTGTTACTGCTTCAGAGTAACAGTTCACTTGAAATCTTGTTTCCCACAGCAGAGCTGTTGTTGGCACAGGAGCAGCCTCAAACTGTGGTGGGCTTCTGAGTAGTTTTGCAACAACCTTCTGCTTCTCTCTGGAATTCTCACAAGCAGGGCTAGTTTGAATGGCCCCACAGATGTGACCAAGGCCTTTCTTTACATGCTAAGAATCAATTCAGCGTGCTGAGGCACTCCTCTGCATCACAACTTCTACTCCACTTTCCTGGCTTTAAGGAGGCAGGAGGAAACTTTGGGGATAGATGGAGAAGGATGTGAGGTAATTGGGACTGGGCAGAGTAGCATCATGGAGGAAATCTTTTCCAGTGGAGACCGTAAGCTCAGCCAGTGTGGTTTGGGATCACCAAAAGAAAGGTTAGCAGATGTCAGACTGAATGTGGGAAACCTCAGACAAAGCTGAATTCAAACTGGAGCTAAAATGAAAAAGTGTTTTGCTTCACTGAATAGTTAGTTTGGCAATTTTGCAGTCCCTGGTGTCTTGACTAATATTTCAGCCAGCGTAAGTAGCATGGATCATTATGATTATACACTTCTTATACCTTAGATATCTTGATTATTTTAAAAAAAATCTCTTTCCGTTGTGTTATTTAGCTGCAGTTTTAATTTTCCAAGTATCTGCTATTTATAATTATTATTTTTCTTTCTTACTGAGCTCAGAATGACTAATATCTATTTACTACTTTGACTTTGGAAATGGAATCATAGAAAAGCATGACTGCTTGAAATTTCCTTGGTCTTGGACACATTTTTAGAGTCTGCTCTATGGCTTTTTGATGTGTACAGTGCTGGACTCCGGATCTCTTTACATGTGAGTAACATTTTTAAAGTATGTAATTCCCAGTGGGAGCATTTCCTGTGTTTACAGTCACTACAGGAGCCTGAATTGTATTTAAAAGCCCTGAAAGGAGTTTTCTTTAACCCCATGCAGGTTATCAGTTCAGCCTAGATTTTAATGAGACACTGGGTGTTATAATCCCTGATAGCGTAGTCTTTGCAGAATACTTGCCATCACTGTTTTCTTTTCAACTTCCCTGAAGTCCCACATGCCTCCTGGCCCATCAAGAGCTATCAGGTTCCTAGCAGAGTTTCAGCATTCCCAGAGTCTGAGAGATTGAGTCTTGTGGCCTGTCACAATCCTAAAAAACAAATTTGAAAATCAGTGATATTTGCAGAAAATAACCTTCTGAATTAATTATAAGCAAAATAAGGTGAACAAATCAGTCTAGCTTTTACGTAGTTACTTCAAAAAGTTTGGTATTCTGTCTGTTCAGGTGGGCTCTTTTCGCCTCATTCAGAGCTGTACTAGACCAGTCTGATTAGACACAGGCATTTAACTTCCTCTCTGAAAGCTACTCTAATTTTTTACTTCCTGATAAGTTTTGGACAGGGTGTAGCACTTTTTATTTCTTCCTTCCCATTGTAATCCACAAACACTTTTTTTCCCACTCTCGTGTGCCTTCTTGCTTATACATGAATGAAAAGCAATCAAAGGAAAAAAATGCCCCTTTTATTATTTTTTTTTTTTCTTTGGGTGATGGAGAATAATTTTGTTCACTCATTATAGGATCTGGAAAGATATGGAGAAAAGTTTTGCTTTAAACCAAGCTGTCTTCAACTTGTGAATGCAGTTGTCTAAAACTGTACAATATTCATGGGTTGCTCATGATTGTTTGTGATATTTTAATTATCCACTTAATAGATCACCATTTATACAGGGACTTATGTATTGTGTGAAGGTACAGGCTATCAGCTGATGATGCTATTCATAGTTATTTTTTCATTAAGCTTCCACAGAATTTACATTCACTGCAGTACTAGGGTACAGGTGGAGTAGGGCAGAGAAATTCTTTCATTACTCGCTCTCGCAGCTTTGTGTTTGCAAGAGGGAGGGTTGACAAGAAGCAAGAGCCCAGTAAGTAATCCTACTGACATTCTTGCACTGAGCATGATGTGGGGAGTGCCTTGTGCCAAGTGTAGCATTTCAAACGTAGAACTGCCAATTCTCCTGCTGGATATTTTAGGGCTCTTGAGACTGAGTGAAAATGAGTAACAATGACTTTCAGGTGATGTTTAGCTCAGCTCTACAGCATTCACACCCACCTTGAACCTCTCCTGCCAACACACAAGCAGCAGCATGGTCTCACCTCAGCTGTGGCAGTCAGACTGTAGGGATGCTTTGAAATTGTTTAGGTTAAAACGTAGCTTTCTATTTTGTAAGTAATTTGAATGGCCCCGTTGCAGTGTGACCTTCACACAGAATCACACACAGAGAGAAACATCGAGGTTGGAAAAGACCCTCAAGATCATCAAGTCCAACCTCTAACCCTACTCTACAAGATTTACTCTAAACCATAGCCATAAGCACCACATCCAAACCACCCTTAAACACATTCAGGGTGAGTGACTCAACCACCTCCCTGGGCAGCTCATTCCAGTGCCTGACCACTCTCTCCATGAAAAACTTTTTCCTAATGTCCAGTCTAAACCTACCCAGTCTCAGCTTGAGGCCATTCTCCCTTGTTCTGTCTCCAATTACCTGTGAGAAGGGACCAGCAGCAGCCTCTCCACAACGTCCCTTCAGGTAGTTGTAGACAGCAATGAGGTTCCCCTCAGCCTCCTCTTTTTCAAATTAACCATCCCCAGCTCCCTCAGTGGCTCCTCTTAAGATTTATTCTCTAGGCCCTTCCACAGCTTTGTTGCCCTCCTCTGGACTCACTCCAGCACCTCCACATCTCTCTTGTATTGCAAAACTGAACACAATACTCGAGATGTGGCCTCACCAAAGCCCAGTACAAGGGGATAATTACCTCCCTACTACTCCTGCTGCCCACAACATTTTTAATCCAAGCCAGGATGCCATTGGTCCTCTTAGCCACCTGGGCACACTGGTGGCTCATATTCAGCTGCCTGTGTATTACAACCCCCAGATCCCTTTCTTCCAGGCACCTCTCCAGCCACGCTTCTCCAAACCTGTAGCATTGCTTGGGATTGCTGTGACTCATGTGCAGAACCTGGCACTTGGCCTTGTTGAAACTCACCCCATTAATGTTGGCCCATTGATCTAGCCTTATAGAGCCCTTATAGAGCTTCTGTAGGTACACAGTGATGAGGAGATGGTGATAACTGAGCAAGGACAAGAAGGGAGTCAGTCTTCCAGTGAGAAAAGTGGGATGAAGAAATTGTTTTGGGAAACTCTTAAGCTCACACGATGAGTGCTGTGTTCAGTTTTGGGAGCTGCAATATAAGAGAGACATTAATGTGGTGGAGCAGGTCCAGAGAAGGGCAACGAAGCTGAAGAAAGGTATAGACAGCAAGTCTTATGAGGGGTGGCTGAGGTTGTTTAGTCTGGAGAAAAGGAGGCTCTCTACAGCTACCTGCAAGGAGGTTGTAGATAGGTGGGTGTTGGTCTCTTCTCACGAGTTACAACTGATGCAACAGGAGGAAATGGCATCAAGTTACACCAGAGGAGGTTTAAGTTAGACTTTAGGAAAAAAATTCTATAGTGAAAAGGTTATCAAAATCTGGAACAGGCTGCCCAGGGAAGTGGTTGAATCATCATCCCTGTATGCATTTAAAAGCTGTGTAGAGGTGGTGCTGAAGGATATGGTGTAGTAGTGTCCCTGGAAGAGTGACATAGTGGTTGGACTTGATGATCTTGAAGGTCTTTTCCAACCATAGTGGTTATGTGGTTTTTTTCTCCGAATGTCTTCCTACAGGCATTTAAACAAGTGTGTTGTGAAATGAACCTTTAGGGTTAGATACCTTTCTGTTTTCTTGCAAGGATGCAAGTCTTTGATGTCTGCCTTGTCAGCTAGATGTTGGTGAGCTGACAACTTCCATATGAATTTGTACCCCTGTGAAAATACCTGCAATCCCCTTTCACTAAATAGAAAAACATTCTTGTTAGTTGTCCACTTCTGCTTATAAGACCACCTTAATTTTGGACCTTTTAAGTATTTGGTATCCAGTTATCAAAACTTTTAATGGTTTTAGGGGCCACAAAATTCAGTCTGATAATCTGAAACCTATAATTGACACTACAAGATTGAGGACTTAGAGGTACACCATACTGTTGTATGTTCTTTAGGTCTCCCCTCATCCCATCAGACTAAATAGTAGTCTGTTTCCATTTTAGACCTACACCATATACAACCTCCTGCCAGAAGAGGAGCTCTGAAATAATTAGGACTAGGCCTGAATCTGTTCTGAAGGTGAAGACCTGGAGGTTGGCATTTATCATCTAAAATGAGGATACAGTTAAATAATTCTGGTACCAGACTTAAATTTTATCCTCAAAGCATTTTATAAGCTCTATTATGTACCAAAATGCTCCCATATGAGTTTCAAAACAGGTACATTTAAGAGCACTTTTAAGCACATCCTCTTATTTTTGGTGACCCAAGCATACAGAGAGGAGCAAGAAATAAAGCTGGCAAGAAGTGACAGTTGAGAGTACCTTGCTTAGCCTTTCTAAGCTTGGCAAAGTGCAAATGTATAACAAGCATCATTTTTTCTGGTACCTAAATGCTCCAAGCTCAGGTTTCACACTACCAGATAGGGTTAAAAATCATTAAATTAAAACATATTTATGAGCCATCTGGTTTCTGAGTATTTCCAGTTTGTGTTTGCTATCTTGGGTAACTATTAAGCAAATTTTGTTGCTGTAATTTTCATGTCATTTTATGGCTCCAGAAACTACATGTTTAAGAAAAACACTGTGGAGAACTGAATTCAGAACAGAATTATAAGCACTGGCAGCACTGGAGACATTTGTCATTCTTTCAATCCTCCTAATGTACTATCAAAAGTGAATGTACAGAATAAATATTTTTTCCCTTTAATCATAGAATCAGCCAAGTTGGAAGAGACCTCCAAGATCAACCATCCCAACCTATCACCCAGCCCTATCCAATGGCACTAAGTGCCCCATCCAGTCTGTTTTTGAACACCTTCAGGGACAGCAACTCCACCACCTCCCTGAGCAGCCCGTTCCAATGCCAATCACTCTCTCTGTCAAGAACTTCTTCCTAATATTCAGTCTATACCTCCCCTGGCACAACTTGAGACTGTGTCCCCTTGTTCTGTTGCTGGGTGCCTGGCAGAAGAGACCAACACCCACCTGGCTACAACCTCCCTTTAGGTAGCTGTAGACCACAATGAGGTCACTCCTGAGCCTTGTCTTCTCCAGGTTTCCAGCTTCCTCAGCCTCTCCTCATAGGGCTGTGCTCCAGGCCCCTCACCAGCTTTGTCCCCCTTCTCTGGACACGTTCCAGTANCTGCCTGGGGTTGTTGTGGCCAAAGCGTAGAACACTGCACTTAGCCTTGTTAAATCTCATCCCATTGGCCTCTGCCCACCCATCCAACCTGTCAAGATCCCTCTGCAGGGCTCTCCTACCCTCCAACAGATCAACACCTGCTCCTAACTTGGTGTCATTTGCAAACTTACCGATGATGGACTCAATCCTCTCGTCCAGGTCATCAATAAAGATATCAAACAGGATGGGGCCCAGCACTGATCCCTGGAGCACACCACTAGTGACTGGCTGCCAACTGGATGTGGCACCATTCACCACCACTCTCCAGCCAGTTCTTGACCCATTTCAGAGTGGATCTGTCCAAGCCATAAGCTGCCAGCTTTGCCAGCAGCCTGTTGTGGCAGACGGTGTCAAAGGCCTTGCTGAAGTCCAGGTAGACTACGTCCACAGCCTTCCCCACATTCATCAGGCAGGTAACCTGATGGTGAAAGGTGACCAGGTTGGTCACCCATGCTGGCTGGTCCTGATCCCGTGGCCATCTTGTAGGTGCTGTGTGATTGCATTCAAGATGACCTGTTCCATAACCTTGCCTGGCACTGAGGTCAGGCTTACAGGTCTGCAATTTCTTGGTCCCTCTTTCCAGCCCTTCTCATGGATGGGCACCTGAATTGATTGTGGGCAATTAAAGAGGCAGGAATTATAAATTATGTAGTTTTTATAATTTCCAAAAGCTCCACCCACAATCTATGTATAAATTAGTTTAAGTCTGGGTCCTCATTTGTTCTGGAAAAATCTTCACAAGGATGCCTTTTCAGGTAATTTAAGAAAAATCAGAAAATTGGAAAGGTTTGGGCATAGAACAGCTTTGCCCTGCTTACAAACGGGAGACAGTCTCTTTTGTGGCAGTGTCCGGAGTTGCGAATTACAATCCAGCAGTGGATCAGCATCACACGGAGTCCAGTGCCCACCAAAGTCCAAAATGACTGTGGGCACGGCTTTCATGAAGCCACGATTGCAGGGGAAAGCCAGGTTGCTCCTCGGTGTTCCCGCAAACAGCGGCAGTTTATCGCTGAGGCAAGTCCCTGCAGCAGGTCTGCCTCAAAGTCCCTGCAAGGTCCATGCAAGGTCTGTCTCCAGGTCCGTGCAAGTATCGACTCTGGGTCTGAGTACAGGTCTCAGTTCAGGTCCAACTCCAATCTGTCCAGTTGCCATATATATACTGGGGCGATTTGTTCCTTCCCTGTTCAAGCCCATGAGGGGTGGGAGAAGGTACTTTATGCCTATTTTACTCCACATTCCAAACCTCTGGTGACAGAGGTTGGGGTGGGGGGGGAAGACCGTTTCCTGCCCAAATCACACCTCCAGTGGCTCAGCGTACTTGGGTGTGCCCTGCCACAGCACCACACTGGCCAGCTTCCCGTCTTCAGGGACCTCTCCAGTGAGCCAGGACTATTGATAAATGATAGAGAGTGTCTTGGCCAGCTCATCTGCCAGCTCTCTCAACACCCTAGGATGGATCCCTTCTGGTCCCATGGACTTCTGAGGATCCAAGTGGCTCAGCACGTCCCTTACTGCTTCCTCCTGGATTACAGGGGAACTATACTGGTCCATGGCTCCATTTGCCAGTTCAGGAGACCAGTTGTCCTGAAGACAATCTGTCCCACTGTGAAGATGAGTGAGAGAAGGTGTTAAGTACCTCTTCCTTTTCCTCATCTTTTGTTACTATATTCCCCTCCACATCCAATAAAGAGTGGGGGTTGTCCTTGCCCCTTCTTTTGCTGCTGACATACTTATAGAAACATTTTTTGTTCCCCTTTATGGCAGTGGCCAGTCTAAGTGGGCTTTTTCTTCTCTAATTCTTTTCCTGCAAGACCTAGCAATGTTCTTCCTGGGATACCTCTCCTTTTTTCCAAAAGTGCTATGCCCTCTTTTTCCCCCCTTAATTCCTTTAGAAGCTCTTTGCCCATCCAATCCAGTTGTCTCCCTTGGCTCTCCTTCCAGCACATTCGCTCAGCCCATTCCTGTACCTTCAATAGTTCTCTCTTGAAGTAGGTGCAGCCTTCCTGGACCCCTTTGTTTATAAGGGCTGTTTCCCAAGGAATTTTAGGTTAGGCAAACTGGAAGGTTGTATTTTCCATCTCTTTTAAGGTGTAGCAAAGGGAGTCAGATTGCTTAGGGCTAGTTTCCCCTTCTGCCACAAGCTTTCTGTCTGATTTGCAGAAGGTGCCTTAATCCTTGTCCTATTTTATCTCACTTTTTCAGTTGTGATGAGACATAAATTAAGATGTCCCAGCTGCAAGAAATAGATCCATTGCACAGAATTTACATATATATATATATATAAAAAATTATATACATATCTATAATTATT
>VWZI01005731.1:700019-741166 GCA_013396835.1 Psilopogon haemacephalus | reverse complement strand
AGGAGAATCTTTAACTCTATTTCAGTAAAGTTGAAATGTGTTGCTTTGAAAAGTATATTTTTTTTCTTTCACATTAAATGTTGGATTACTGATAAGAACTTTCTGTCAGTATTCACTTCTCCATTGGTGGAGGAAACTAAAGTGTTCTCCTTAAAGATGTGCATTTGTATTGCTTTTCTATAACATATGCTTATCAGCTCCTGAGAAGACACAGCATGGATGAATAGAGGTAAACCCTTCCTTGTTTCTCTGGTGATGTAACTGATATTGTTCATGCCAGTTCAGTCACTTGTGACTTTGAGTCAATTTTCAGAGTATAGTTTTCATCTTGGGAAGAGAGGAGACAATGTATCTATAATTGCTGGTGTTGGGTTTCTAGGTGTAACTAAATGCTGGTGCTATTTGAAAGTAACACGTTTTATGAATGCTTCTCTTACTCTGTCTCCCCCACCTTTTTGACAGAGCTGTATGCTTAACATTATCACTTTTACTAAGTCAGACTTGGGGTTTTTTTCTCAGTCTTGGAAATTTTCTGTTTATTTTGCCTACTGTGCAAAGCCATTCCTGACCTCCTGCACCTCAGCAGCCCTAGAGCCCATGCCTTGGCTTGGCACCTCTTACACAAAGTGGGTAGGAGCATGTGGCAGGTGAAGGACAAGCTGGTGTCATTAGGTCTTGTAAGAGGTACACAGCTTGTTTCTCTCCTTCTCTACTTGCACCAGGCATGAACTTTACAAGAGTGTAAAGCAATCACCTGTTGTCTCTTTGCTTTTAGTTTCAAAGTTCAGATTCTCAGATGCGCGAAGAGGAATAGCTAAGTGCATGCAAAGAATAAAATGCACATTATTCTGTGTAAGCATGCTTTGGAAGAGAGCACTGCATAGAGCAGCAGAGAACACTAACCATGGTACAGGGAAGACATTTGAAATCTTGGCTGCCAAGCTGTTAAATACCCTGCTGGAATTTATGCTCCAATTCACATTCCACCTTCTTAGCCTCCTCCGAGTGTTTGTTTAACTGCTTTCCTCTTCTACAGTCCAGCTGGCATTGAGCAGCTCAGCTGTTAGGAAGCCCATTTGGGAGGTTCAGCTGACACCGACAGGCTCTACACACTGCTGGAGCGTTTGCTGGCAAAGCTGTGGTCCCTACCTTGGAAGCTGAGAATGATTTCTAGCTGAGGCTGTAGGAAGATGTTTAAAAGGTGTTTAACTCTTGATTTGAGCTGATGGTGCTGTGCAGGCGAGATGACTGTAGGGAATAGGTGTTTGTCCACCTTGACTGGCACAAGAACTGCATCTGTTCTTCAGAGGTACAGACCTTGCATTACAATGTGTGTCCTTGGCATGTTGATGTGGAGGCATAGTGGTGGCCATGACTACCTTCAAAGCCAAGTGCAGGTCTCCCAGTGCCCAACACACTGCTGTGTTCTCCCTCTTGGGGCTCAGTCCTGGGAACCAAACTGGCTTTCCATCATGACTCAGTAACTTTAAATCTCGTCCTGCTCTGAGTCAAAGACAGTACAGTAGTAATTCAGTGCCCCAAAATGAGCAACTCTTTAGCCAGCCCCCATCCCCACCCCCCCCAAAAAAAAAAATGATTACAGCTTTGCACAATATACAAGCAGATATTTACAATACATTACAGATATTTAGAGATATATACAATAACAAGGTAATACGGAAACACCACACTCCTCTCAGAGACCAGAGTCCCTAAGAGGGGTTTGCAACCACCCTACCACCTTCACCCCAATTCCCAATCTTATCCCCATATCTGCCTTACATGCCAGGTAAGCGAGGTAGATCAGCCTGGGGAGTTAGTAGCAGGAAACTCGTTAGTGAAGTTACACAGATCCAGCTAAGAAGGCAGGGAAGGAGATGCAGCGAGCGTGGCTCAAACAGCTCTGTCTTATCTTTGTTTGGGTTCTAACTTCTATACATTTTCCAGTAAACCTATGAGTGAAGTAGAATTATCAATGTTTTCCTTTCTCAGCTTGTACCCTCATTTGTCATTAAAATCCTCCAATTAGTTCAAACCAGCACAGTTGTGATATGGAAGGATACAGTAACAGATTCTGGCTGTGGATGTTTCAGATGCTATTATGGCACTATGCAAGGCTATGTGACTCTCTTAATGCAAGATGAAATTACTTCTTGCGGAAGCCATTTGTAGATGAAGGGCAATACAAATAGAATAATAGAATTACATAATCATTTAGATTGGAAAGATCTTTAAGGTCATCGAGTCCAACTATTAACATGGTATTGCCAAGTTTACCACTAAACCATGTATGTCCCTTAGCACCACATCTGCACCCATCTTTTAAAACCCTCCAGGGATAATGACTCTACCACTGCCCTGGGCAGCCTGTTGTAGGGCTTGACAACCCTTTTGGGGAAGAAAGGGTTTCCTGCTCTGGTAGAGAGGTTGAATTAGATGATTTTTTGAGATTCCTTCCAACCCCTAACATTCTGTGTGATTCTGTGCGTGTGAATTTTTTCCTAATATCCAGTCTAGTCTTCCCAGGGTACAATCTGTCCTACTGCTTGTTATTTGGGAGAAAAGGCTGGCACCCGTAATCTCCTTCCAGGCAGTTTTAGAGAAGTCTACTCTGAGTCTTCTCTGAGGATTCTTGGAAGTTCATGCACACTTCTGATCTTTACAGCATCATTTGCAACTTCCTGATGCAGAGGAGCTGAGTCTTCTTCAGGGGGAGCTGGCACAGACAGGGCATTTTGAGATGTATGATTCTGTGAGAGCTCTGCTTAGCGTTAATGGGAGACTGAAGCGACACCAATGATTTTTCTCTATTACTCTCTCCTTCACTAGGATGGTATGTAGTGGAGTGCCAGGTGGGTAGTAAGAACTCTTGAGAGTCATATATAGAAGAGTACTACTCAGATATGTATTTTGTCTTTTTCTGTGCATGATAATCTGCTAATCACGGCTATAATTTCAGGCTGTTTACAACTCAGAAGGTAAAATGAGCTGCTGGATGAGCAATCCAAGCATGAACTAAATGTACAGAAAGTGTTACAGATGTGCCGCAGTCGATGGGCACAGTGAATCAAGGAACCCATGCTTGGTCTGGTAGCTCCTTTCTGGGTGTTAGAAGAGTGTGCACTCAAAGTGTTGGAATTGTGTAGAACATACAGAATCTTTCAGGCAGCATCTGCATTAACCACAAGAATCTACATGCCACTTTGAGACATTTTGTCACCTTGCAACTGAACTCCACATCGATGGACTGCATTGAAGGTAGAACCAGGTTTACTTTTGGACCCATCATCATTCAGGTTTTTACTGGGAACCAGCAGAGATGAAAACGGCACAAATTCTTGACCTCATATTGTTTGTTTACCTCATAGTGCTGGCTCATGTGTCCTGAGAACAAAGAACTAAGGCTATCTGCTGCTCATCTTAGCTTGCTCATTTGAGAGTTGAGGAATATAAACCTTGTCCACACCAGGAAGTAAAACAAGCCTGTAATAACCTCGTGCTAGCAAAGAAATTCCAGCTGCAGGCGCTGATCTTTAGGGACAATCTGGGATACATAGTCTCTTTCATAATTCTCTGATAAAGACCTAGCTAAAGCAAGGAATTACTGGAAGGAGCTGATGATCCTATGCCATTCCCTACTGATGACTTCCAGAGAGTGAAACCTCTTCTGGTGATTCCAAAAGAACTCAGTACACCAGAATGTAAGCTTTGGTGAAACAGGTCTGGAGTCCAGCAGAACGAATATTCTAATAGAAGGTGGTTTTGTTTTCTCCTGAGCCAAACATAAGAGCTTCACTTGAGATATTCACAGAATTCACCATTCTTGTGTTTCTATCCAGTGGGTTTTTTTTTATGCTTATTTCTCATGAATATAGATGCTTCCCAGACACATCCAGAAATGCATCCGATTGTGCTTCCTCACCTTCTACAAGTGGACTGTCCTGTTTTCTTTTGGACACCAATTTGTTCATTAGTGTTTAATCAATTTACCCATGGTCTGAAAGGAAGTCAGAATTTTCCCCAAGAATCCTTGTTTCTTTTCAGGCACACATTAATTTTTAGATCCGTTTTGATGTCCTTGCAATTTCACACTGCAGTTTTTTTTGGTGACAGTCTCAACTTCAGTACAAAGCTTAAGACAGGTTGAAACATCAGCCTGGAGAAAAGAAAGCTCTGGGAAGACCTCATAGCATCCTTCCAGTACCTGAAGAGGGCCTACAAGAAATCTGGGAAGGGACTTTTGACAAGGGCTTGTAGGAATAGAATGAGAGGTCATGTATAGAAGTTTGAGGAGGGTACACTGAATGTTTTAAAGAAATTATTAACAGTGAGGGTGGTGAGATATTGGAACAGGTTGCCCACTGGGGTCGTGGATGTTCCCTCCCTGGAGGTGTTGAAGGCCAGGATGGATGAGGCCTTGAGCAACCTGTTCTAGTGGGAGGTGTTCCTGCCCATGGCAAGGGGGATTGGAACTAGACAATCTTTGAGGCCCCTTCCAACTTAAACCATTCTATTACTCTTCAAAGGGAATTAGTGAGTGAGACTCTCTTCTCTTAAAATTAATCAGATCATAGAATCATAGAATGGTTTAGGTTGGAAGAGACCTTAAAGATTATCCAGTTCCAACCTCCTGCCACTAGATGAGGTCACTCAAGACCTCATCCAGCCTGGCCTTGAACACATCCAGGGAGGGAGCAGCCACAACCTCCCTGGGCAACCTGTTCCAGTGCCTCACCACCCTCACTGTGAAGAATTTCTTCCTAACATCCTGTTCAAATCTCCCCTCCGCCAATTTGAACCCATTCCCCCTCATCCTGTCATTACAAGACCTTGTGAAAAGTCTCTCCCCAGCCCTCCTGTAGGCTCCCCTCAGATACTGGAAGGTTACTATAAGGTTTCCTTGAAGCCTTCTCTTCTCCAGGCTGAAAAGTCCCAATTCTAAGTCTGTCCTCATAGCAGAGGTGCTCCAGCCCTCTGAGCATCTTTGTGGCCCTCCTCTGGACTCTCTCCAACAGTTCTATGTCCTTCTTGTGTTGGGGGCTCCAGAACTGCACACAGTACTCCAGGTGGGGTCTGACAAGAGCAGAGTAAAGGGGGAGAATCACCTCCCTTGCCCTGCTGGTAATGCCTCTCTTAATGCAGTCCAGGACACAGTTGCTGTCTGGTCTGCATGTGCACACTGCAGGCTCATGTTGAGCTTCTCATCCACCCAGACCCCCAGGTCCTTTTCCTCAGAGCTGCTCTCCAGCCACTCACCACCCAGCCTGTATTTGTGCTTGGGATTGCACCGACCCAGGTGCAGGACCTTACACTTGGCCTTGTTAAATTTCATGAGGTTAGCCTGGGCCCACCTCTGCAGCCTGTGCAGGTCCCTCTGGATGGATCCCTGCCCTATATCAAGTCGACTGTGCCACACAGCTTGGTGTCATCTGCAAACCTGCTGAGAATGCACTCGATTCCTCTGTCCATGTCGCTGACAAAGATGTTAAACAGCACTGACCCCTGAGGGATGCCACTTGATTAGTGCTAGTATCATCTAGATATCAGCCATTTGGTTATTCTACTACTCTTTCCCTTCCATAAACCTATTTGCATATAAGAAGTGGAGAATATTTTCAAGGCACAGCTTGTGAGCATTGAGAATACCACAACAGCCATCAAAGTGTTGCTCATAAAGTTGTCATGCCCTTAAGCTCATCCTTGCAGTAGTGAGACAGTAATCTGAGCCACTCTTCCTTGGGAGGGAAGAAATTCCTAATGGCTATTTTGCACTAATCCTGAAGTAGTCCTTTAGAGGAAAGGCTCATTATAGTTAAGGGTTTCCTGTTAGAAGTAAAATGAAAGCCTTCATATCCCCCCCTTAGCTGCTTCTCAGTTTGGAAGCACAGTATAATAGTCCAAAGATCTCCCCTCTAAACAACAACCATACTCTCTTGGAAGCCTAAAGCAAAAGAAAATTAAAACTCAGGATAAGGAAATATCCTTCTGTTCATAGTAATTCTTGACAATGTGACTGACTGTCTTCTGGTTTATGTGTTATGAGAACAATGTATTCACCTGGTCATCATCCCCACTTTCTTCTACATTTCTGTACTGGAGAGGAAAAGAAGTGAAAAAAACAAAAAGCAGGTGACTTCTGTTTGCAAAGTCAGTTTCCTACCAAAAGTGGACTGGCAAAATCCACAAATCTTGGTTATGTTGTTTTAGGGCATGATCAAAAACTATGTCATGTTTTTTCAACCCAAGGTGATATTTTTGGATTAAAATATAAAGTTCAGATCTTGGCATGAATGACAGAAGTGCCTTTGAAAATGAAGAAACAATTTGCCAAACAGCCATAAGGTAGTCCAAGTCATCCCTGACTTTTAGTCTATTCAGGAAGTCCCAAATACCAGGGCTCTCCCACCTACTGAGAGTATTACACAAAGTTCAGTGCTCATAATGCTAACCCCAAGTGCAGTTTGAAAAAAAAAGATTCCACACCTCTCACATTGTGCTGGCTGTGACTTAAGGCATTCATGCTGGAGGGCCACCTCTCAGGTGGCAAATATTTCCTACAGTGTGAATAAGCTTAATACTAATCCTTTCCACAAGAGAAACCTGCAAGTCTTAGGACCTGCCCACTCACCTTCTTCTGAAGGCTTGGCTCTCATGCTACTTTGAAACAGTAAGTAGTTTTCATGCTCAGTGTACCTCTCCCTTTTCCATCTTCTGATGTTATTTTTTCTTTTTTTACTGGGGGAGGAGGTGGTGTCAAGAAAAAGAATAGAATATGATTCTGAAGAGCTTGAAAGATACGCCAGAGAACAGGCAAGATAAAAAGTTCTTCTGCTCTCTTTTAAGAGCTAGCAGCCTGAACACTCCCAGAACAAGCCCCAAGTAGTACAGAGTGTTGGTAATGCACTGAGGAATTTAATCCAGGGGTTTGATCATGAAAAATGGAAGGAATCCTGCCAGAAGATTCTGGTTTTAACCTTCTATCTTTTTTCAACCGAGTTTAGCCACCAAAGGGCTGATCCAGACATCAGCCTTTTACTGTCATGTCAGAGATTTTTGACAGATTAAGAAGTGCGGAGTGAACTCGTGACAAGTTAATTCACTGCATGTCGCTTACAATAAGGATTCCTTTTGGCTAGCTTGATCTATTTAGTAGGTGAGCAGTTTAAGTTAGTCTTCTAGACTCTTCCTGTAATGCTTTTCTCTCTCTGTAAACTATCTTAAACACCTAAGTACTAGGTGGCTGAAGCAATAAATCCCGCTCTTAAATATATACCAGATCATTTATGTTAAGAAATACTTCAATTTCTTAACAGTACTCTGCATCCCACCTTTTCACAACTTATGCCTGTGAAAACAAAATTTTGGCACAGAACAACTGGAATCTCTACTTCTGGGAAGGAATTTGGCAGATACTGAGAGGAGTCTTGTGGCAATACTTCCATATTTTCCTGGCAGTATTGAGGAGAAATTGTAGAGGATGGAATCTTCCATGCTGCTCCATATAGCTGCTGCCAAGGTACTGGTGGTAGGCATGCTGTTAGATAAAGTTTAGTAAAGAATTCCTGCATGTATGTCTCATGTGAAAACATAATTTGAGAAAGATGTCCCATTCTGACAAAGGAAAACCACATGATACAGCTGCATAAATCTGATCTGTGAACTGGAAACCTAAATTAAAAACTGAAATGTTTGTAGTGTAAGTGAAAAGTAGGATGGACCAAGTTACTGTGAAATACAGGACTGGAAGGAAAGTTGCCTGGTTGTAAGGTTGGTATGAGCTGCCTTTCCCTGATAATAGAATCAATACCACACCTATTAATGAGCTGTGGCTGGCACATGGGCTGTAAATAAGAGCACACAAATGTCAGCGATCCGATCAGAATGTTGCAAATGTGATGGTATAGAGTCCTCTCAGGCAAAGGCTGTATGCTTCTGAAACCTGCTCTCCATGAACAGACCTGGAAGGCCCCTGTCAAAGGGCATCAGTTCATTATTCTTTTCTGTGCAAAGTAGCTGGACATCACTGTCGAAGGCAGGAGCTTGCTGCCCTTCACTCCCTGGTCTATTCCCTGTGAACCTATTGAAGACAGGCTGAGAGAGTTTGGGTTGTTCAGCCTAAGGATGGCTCTGGGTAAAACTCAAAGCAACCTTCCAGTACCCAAGGGGAGGCTTTCAAGAATGCTGGGGAGGAACTGTTTACAGGGGCATGTAGCACTAGGACAAGGGTAAATGGTTTTAAACCAGAGAAAGGTAGATTGGACATTAGGAGGAAGTTCTTTACTATAAGGGTAGTGGAATAGTGGAAGAGGTTACCTGGGCAGGTGGTGAGGGCCCCATCCCTGGAGACATTCAAAGTCAGGCTTGATGGGGCTCTGAACAAGTTGGTTTAGTTGGGGATGTCCTTGCTTACTGCTGGGACTGAGGTAGCAGTGGTCTAATAGAAAGTGTCACTGGTTCTCCTCTTACCTAACAGGGTTCTGGGGTTCTGGAAAGAGTGTGTACCCAGGAGCTAATTACAGAGACAGGCACACCAGTTGTTGGCTCACTGGATAACTGTTAATAATTTGATACTTCTAACCTGGCTGAATGACCTCAGATTTTTTTTTTTTTTCTTCTTCTTTGTGTTGGAGAGCATTCATTCACTTCTTTTACTTCTGTACTGTGGTAATTTTATTGCTTATCTATACTACTATGATTATCTGATATATATTGTTGTCATATGAGAATAAAAGCATCAACCGTGGCTTCCTGATATCAGTTGATGAAGTTTTGTGCATACATCAGCAAAGAAAAGGAAAAGGGGCTAATATGATATGTTGTAGATTTGACAGTGCCTACAGCTGTTACATGTGTGATCAAATAGATACTGGAATTGTGTCAGCCACCAAGGTGCACCAAAACACCAGGTGTCTGATCGCTACAAGCTCTGTGACAGGGAAATGAATGTTAATTCCTGACTGATGTGGAGAGGAGGAATGTTAAATTGTGCTCTGCAGCAGGCTACCAAAAGAGCTTTGAAGTGATTGGGAATAGTTAGCAACAGCTATAGGCACCTGCTACACTGTGTAACAGCGATGTTGTAAAAACAGAGACAGTTTACCTGTAAGCAGGTGAATTAGAAGAAAAACCTTAAAAGGAGGAGAAAACAATGCAGCACATCCTAGCATCAAAGTACATTCATTCTTGAGTTGCAAAAAACAAAGTTTCATAATCACAGAATTAACCAGGCTGGAAAAGACCTCTAGGATCATTGAGTCCAACCTATCACCTAACCCTTCTAGTTAAATAAACCATGGCACCAAGTGCCTTATCCAGGCTCCTCTTAAATACCTCCAGGGATGGTGAGCCCACCACCTCCTGGGTAGCCCATTCCAATGCCATAAAAAACTTCTTCCTAATCTGCCCTGACACAGTTTGAGACTGTGTCCTCTTGGTCTGCCACTGGGTGTCTGGCAGAAGAGACCAACCCCCACCTAGCTACAACCTCCTTTCACATAGTTGTAGGAAGCAATAAGGTCTCCCCTGAGCCTTCTCTTCTCCAGGCTGAACAATCCCAGCTCCCTCAGCCTCTCCTTGTAGGGCTGTGCTCCAGCCCCCTCACCAGCCTTGTTGCCCTTCTCTGGACACATTCCAGTACCTCAACATCTTTCTTAAATGAAGGGACCCAGAACTGGACACAGTACTCAAGGTGTGGCCTGACCAAGCACTGAGTACAGAGGCAGAAAGGAGTTTGGATGGCAGAGGAGGGCTTTGATGTGACTGATTAAAGATTATGTGATCTCTTTATTATTTTTCTTTTCATAAAATTGTTGAAAGCATTGGGTAGGGTATTAACTGTTTTCTTCTTCATGAGGAGATTCTGCACTTCAATCCTGCACTTGGGTCACAGCAGCTCCATACACCATTAAGGCTTGGAATAGAGTGACTGGAAAGATGCATGGTGGAAAAGGATCTAGGGATGCTGGTTGACAGCTGGCTGAAACATGAGCCACCAGTGTGCTCAGATGGCCAAGAAGGCCAACGGCATCCTGGCCTGTATCAGAAGTAGTGTTTCCAACAAGACTAAGGTGGCGATTGTCCCTTTGTACTCTGCATAGATGCAGTCACACCTCAAATACTTTGGTTCTTGGCTCATCATAACGAGGTGCTGGAGAGTGTCTGGAGAAGGACAACAAAGCTGGTGAAGGGTCTAGAGAAGGGTCTGGTGAGGAGTCTTGTGAGGAGCTGCTGAGCCTGGAGGCTGAAGTGAGACCTTGTAATTTTCTGCAACTATCTGAAACAAGGTTGTAGCGAGATGGGTATCAGTCTGTTCTCCCAAGTGACAAGCAATAGCACAGGAGAAAACAGCCTCAAGTTACACCAGGGGAGTTTTAGGTTGGATATCAGGAAAATTTCCTTCTCTGAAAAGGTTGTCAAGCCTTGCAACAGTCTGCTGAGGGACATGGTGTAGAGGTTGACTTGGCAGTGCTGGGTGAATGATTTGACTTAATGATCTTAAAGGTCCCCTCCAACCAAAACAATTCTGTGATTCTATTTGCATTGACAGTAGCAAAGTACAATTGTGACCAGAGTGAGGATAGAGACTAACTGATAGGCCTTGGTTTACAGACAGAAATCACATAGCACTGAACTCTCTAAACCTGTGTTACAGATACTGTAGCAGCACCTACACAGCAGAAAATTAATATAACATTGCAAAAGTATTTCTCAGAGTAAAGACTGTAAGTTTCCTTAGACGTATGCTTGAAAACAGATAGGCTATTAATTAATGAAGGGTTTAGCGTAAGTTTCGATTGTGGTGGTTGAAAGGGAGTTCCAAAAGCACCATGTAGCAAAGAGTGCCCTGTCCTCTCCTTCCCCACCCCTACTCTTGACTCCTGCTCCCATAAGAAAACTGTGTCTGAAAGATGGAAAAAAGGAATTTGAACAGAAGACTTGAAAATAGGTTATTTTTAGCAGTACTCTTTACTGGAGAAAAATGGCTCCAGGAGAAACACCAAATTATCTAATATAGAAGTTTAGGAGAACCTTTTGTGTGACTGGCCAAACTGGGATGCATAAAAATGTAATGTGCCTAGTGCTATTAAGCTGATGGCTATTTAATGACAGTACACATACAACTATCTGAAAACTCAATACAGCAAGCAATCAGAAATCTCATCTCTCAGCTCCACTGCCCAACTTACTACTGAGTGAAGAATGGAAACTTCTAACTTCTGTTAGTGTAGCAGTTGCCATTATAAGTAAACATCAAGCTTAAGTGTGTAGCCAATTCAGGAAGCTACATTAAACTCCAAGCATCGCTAACATATAGTGGGTGTTAAGCTACCTGAATGAAACAGGAAATACTTCCTTTTATTAGCTGTTATTCCAGTTTATTTGCAACTGCATTGGAATAACTCCTATCCAAATGCATCTGGGTAACCTTTAATTAAATGACACTCACTCTGAAAAAGTTGAGGGCAAAATTTATTCTCACATAATTCAAATGAGGATTTTTCTACTTCCCTTGTTTTCTTAGGTGCAGTGACAGGACAGTGAAGAGATTTGCACACATACACACAGGGTGGTTTGTTTTGGGTTGGTTTTTTGTTTGTTTTTTTTTTTTTTGAGGGGATATTTCATTTATTTTCAGCTGCTAGTGTGAGTGACAGTTAAGAGCATTCTGGGATCTGTTTAAATGAAGTGGATGCTGCGTATGTTGCCCAACTGTTACCCCAAAGACTGGAAGAAATGAGTGTCCTTTACACCATCTCCTGCTCATCCCAGCTGAGTAATGTAATGTTGCTGCTGGTTGCACTGTGGACTCTTTTGACAGTGTCATTGGGGCTCTCTGTGGTGGCACAAACCACGTTTTGAAAGGTAAATGCCAATTACTGTATTTTTGTTGTCTTCAAAAGCATTTGCAAACTCTGGCCAAGGCAACTCACTATTTCTAGGATACAGAGCTTACTTAACTGTCCCTGGATTTTGGATGTAACAGACCACCTGAAACTCTGAGAAAGTGGAATTCCATCCCAGTACTGACATTTTAAATATATTTTTGAAAGAAAGAAATAGAGAAACAATTGTATTAAGAAGAGGGGTCTCTTTCTCACAATTCACCAGCCCTGTTGAGCAGAATATCTCCAGTTCACTTTTGACTGGCTGCCTTGTGAAACCACTTATCTGTGGTTCTGTCAGTGTAACACTGGGATCCATCTCACCTGGGCCATCTAGAGAGAATTCAGTTCTGCTGCTAATCCATGCCTGGTGGACATACAATGAACTGCTATCTAGAAGTACTTTACTTCCCCAAGTGTCTATACAGGAAGGCCCTAAATAGACAGTGTTCTTTGGACACCTCTCTGTTTAGAGACATCCCAGATGACAACTAGTTTTTGTTTGCTGCACAAGCTACTGCATTTTTTTATGTCAGTAATTGCAGCCATCTGCATCAAAGCTTCCAAGATGGCAAAACAAGGAACCTCCCCAAACCTATGCCTCATTCTCTCGTCCTTTAACTTTGAAAGAAGGAAGACTCCTTGTTTGTTACTTTACAGAGTAGTTAGAGTGTGGAGAACATTAAAATGGTGAGAAATAATGCTGTTGGTGGTTCCCTGTGTGTAAATGAGAACTGGATAGGACTTCCTGAAGCCAGTAGGCAGGATATTCAGAGCTAGTTTTGTGACTTAACCAACCTGATTCAGTAATGGCTCCCTTAAGTGTTCAGGGGTTTGTATGAAACAACAGAAGACTTGCTGCACTCTGAAAACTTACTTAAGTGTTTAAAGTCGGCCTGGAAAATCATGTCCCACAACAGCTACACCAATACCACTGTGCTAGACTGGAAACAAGATGCAGCTTCAGATCAAAGGAAAATGGCCATCACTTTCAATCTCTTGGCAGAGGATTGATGAAAAGCAATTCTGTCTGTGTTAACCTTGTGATTTGATTTGATTAGCTGATGCGTTCATTTGATGACTTTAGAATTTGATTATTTAAGACATCACCATTAACCTATTTGATTTATTGATCCAAATTCTTTGCAACTTAAACTCAATGGAGTAGAGGTGTCTTACAGGTTTTCTGACCCAGGTCAAATGTGGGAGCCAAGGACTAAGTCTGAGCTCTTTTCATTTCCATTTGTCAATTGCATCATTCCACCCCAAAATGATAGTTGTCTCGTTAAATGATGGCATGGTTTGCTCTGTAGCACAAACACTACTGCAGTGCTGCAGCAGTTTCAAACTGAAGTGGGTAACTGAACATGTCTTCTTTCTAATGCTTGTAGGAACAGCAAAAAGTAGAAGTCCTTTTCATCTGCTTGATTTTTCTGAACATCTGAAATCAGTTTTGGACAGATTAAATAACAGTGCTGCACATGGTATGATTCTTTCTGTATAATGGGATATGCTGAAAGGAAATTACATTGCTTAATTTCTAAAATGCTGGTTTTAAATTTTCCAGCAAGTTTTCCTGTGCACCAGTCCTACCAGCAAGGAAATTAAGTACTAACCATGCAAAGAAAACTGAGTCATTCCTCCTTGCTCCTCTGTAACTCAGTTGTTAGACTTAGTTCTAAAGAAAGAAGGGAGTTAGGTTGCAACATGAATAATACTTCCCACGAATGTCTTCACTAATGGCATAATGCAGTGAAAAGGTAAGATGTGCTTTTAGGGTACTTGCTCTTCAGACAAACTACAAGTTCAGCTAGGTGTTTGCTGATCTGCCGCTTTCTTTCCCTATTATTTCTGCCATGTTACTTGGAATGGCAGAAGGAGCATGGGCAGAAGACATTTTATTCCATCTTGGCTTATGTGTTTGTGCTGGTTTGAGCTAATTGGAAAATTTGTGTGAAAAATTAGACTGTTGCCTGAGAGTGAGAAATTAAACACTATGTCCCTTCACCCAGTTTTGAATGAGAGAGAAGAAAGAAGGTTGTTTTAGAATGTTCCCAAAACATCCAGATAAGCCAGTGTGCTTGCGCAGTTCAGTCGGCTCTGGGTCCCGGGCAGGCTTCACCAGCTTCTTTCCTTTGTCTCTCTGCCTTTGAACTAATTCAGAGTAAAATTACTAAAACCATTCATTCCTTCCTGCCACTAATCTTTCTGACCGATCTTCAGCTTACCTGCAGCATCATCAAGTGGTGAGATAAAGCTGGGGGGAGGAG
Organism: Psilopogon haemacephalus; assembly: GCA_013396835.1. Taxonomy (NCBI): domain Eukaryota; kingdom Metazoa; phylum Chordata; class Aves; order Piciformes; family Megalaimidae; genus Psilopogon; species Psilopogon haemacephalus. The sequence goes on along the minus strand of VWZI01005731.1, from coordinate 727,014 downwards.
GGAGAGGTGGTACAGGGGGAGTTTGGTTTCCCTCTCTTGGGGATTTTGGTCTCCAGGAGGGGTGTGGTGTCTGTATTTCTAATTTACTGTATATTTCTGTAAATATCTGTTATATCTTGTAAATATTTGCTTGTATATTTGCATTGCTGTAAATATAAAGCTTCATTTATTAACTTCCAGTGTGTTTAACTGAGTTTTAGCCGGGGTTCTAAAAGGTGGGGGGGGCAGGTCACTGCAAACCCTCTACAGTGTTAAATACAAAAACCATCAAAACAGGTCATTGCCCACAAAATTTTACAGTCACAAACAGATTCTGACTTTCTCTGTTTTATCTTCAGGTAGACACCTCTTTTGTTTCAAGGCCATCTAACCTTAGTGTGCAATTCCTGAATGAAACAGATGTGCAGCAAGCTCTCATAACAGCCTCCAGGACTTCCTTTCATGGTTATTGCCATGTCTCCTCTGCTGATTCACAATAACAAAGCTCATAAACTAGGTGCAAGGGGACATTTTTCGAGAAAATATAGGAAACAAGGTTGACTCTATTTTTAATTTATTTCTTTTGCAACAGCTGCTACCTTGTCCTACTTCTGGAAGCAAAACCTGACAACTAATTGAGAAACAAAGCTGTTGAGGTTTTCTAGCTTGCTGGAGGGTTTTTGAGTCTAAGACATTCAGTAATGGGTTTTAACACATGATTGTTGGGAAATGTAGCAAGAGTAGTTGTTGAGTGTGTAATGTAGAGTGATTTCTAAAATATGCTTAAGTAAGAGAGAAAAACAATCAGTTAAGAGCATGATGATTTCAGAGAATATGAGCAGAACAAGGGCTGCCTTTTTCAGGAGGGGAAGTGAGCTTCTTGGCGGGTCAGATGTGATGGGCGTTAGTGACAGCAATTATAGACAATGCCCTGAAGAAAGAATCAAATTGTCCATTGAAGACTAGGGTAAAAAGGTATATCCTTCCCCTTAACAAAAAAAAGCCTTGTTTCCCCTCCAAAAGATCAAGCCAGTCAAATGGCTCTAGTGGGTTTTGTTTTGTTGTTGCTTATTTATTTATTTACTTATTAGTTTTTGTTTTGTTTTTATTTGTATAACAAAGCAAAGTCTCAAAACTGAGTTTAAAACTGGGAGGCAGTGTACCCTATATATTTTTTCTCCTTTTGTATTCCTGGAAGGGATTTTTTGGTAAAATATTGGGCAGATTCTCCATGTCTTTGGTTATGATTTCAGTGAAGAAGAGAAATGTGATTTGTACTTAGGACCACTTTGCTTTCCATGCTGATATTTTTTTGGTGAGATTTCTGATAATCTTGTATTGTTTCCTCAGATCTCTAGGGTCAAGTATCCTAGGTAAGAACACTTCAAAACTTTGTACCACCATTTGTTCTCTTCCTTCTTGCATGTTCTTCTGGACTGTGCTAATCATACTTATCACACTTCTGCTTAATTTCTTACCTGTAGCAGTATCTGGGCAAGTCTTGGCCAAAGACACTTTTTTGTTGGGGGGGGTGCGGTGGAGGACACATACTGTTTCATATAAGGGAGCATGGCAGCCTCTGGCCCTTTGAGAAGGGCAGGTAAGATCTTTTGAGCACACAAGAGGAAGATGTAAGAACATGCAGTATAAATAGAATTATTCATTACCTCCTGTGTATTTACAACTTCTAAAATATCACAGAATCACAGAATGTCAGGGACTGAAAGGGACCTCGAGAGACCATCCGGTCCAGCCCCCCTACCATAGCAGGATCACCTGCACCAGATCACACAGGAACATGTCCAGGTGGGTCTTGAATATCACCAGAGAGGGAGAATCCACAACCCCCCTAGGCCCGTTGTTTCATCACCCTCACAGTGAAAAAGCTTTTCCTCATGTTTACGTGGAACTTCCTATGCCTCAGCTTCCACCCATTGCCACTTGTCCTGTCATTGGGCATCACTGAGCAGAGCCTGGCTCCATCTTCTTGGCACTTACCCTTTACATATTTATAAACATTAATGAGGTTACCCCTCAGGCTCCTTCTCTCCAAGCAGCAGAGCCCCAGCTCCCTCAGGTTCTCCTGCTAAGGAAGATTTTTCACTCCTTTGATCATTTTTGTGGCTCTCTGCTGGACTCTTTTAAGCAATTCNTATTAATTAAGAAGGGAAATATATATATATATATATAAAAAAAATCTCACCTGCAAGGATGTGAACTTCTGGAATTCAGTGTTTGATCAGTCCTTGCCATTTCTACTTTCAGTCCACTATTTTTTCTGCTGTTGTTATTCCTTTCAGAGAAGTATGTTTTTTTCCCATGTAGTCTAACAAGCCTGCCTTTAGGTTCAGACACATGGAGGCCACATGACAGGTAGAAGAGCCAGCAACAACATGTGGGTATAGTACTAGGGTGGTGTGAAAATGGCTGAGGAGCTCTGAAGCTGTTACTTGAACTCCCAGAGAGACTTAAGTTGTAGTGATGCTTGTTCAAGGTCTAAGCTTCTGGACATAAAAATGGCTTTTGAAGTCCTAAAAAATAATCAGCAGGGCTTTCCTAAGTCCAAAGAAAGCACTGCATTGGCACAAGAAAAGTCAGTTTTATCAGCTAGGGACAAACTGACCATATGGCTGAAATGAGTCTGCATAAGTGAGTGTTAGCATTACTTTCTCTTTTGCATAAAGCAAAGATAGCTGAGCCTCAGTCACTAATACATGCAGGCACACATGTGGCATATTCGCACTCCTGCTCAGTGATACCTCTGGATAAAGGCTGTGTGAATGTGTGAACTGTTTCTGTACAGTTTCAGATATTGCTTTCTTACGTGGAAGCCCACACCTTTTTTCTTATCAATGGGTTTAGTAAAGAGTAGTGGGAGAATTTCTGTGCAAAGCAGTTGAGGAAGTCAGCATCTTTACGGCACAACAGAAGTCTCACTCATCTGAAGAGTCATAGACCTTGTACTCCTTTAGGTGGTTACCCTAAGATCTAGCTGCAGCCTTTGGCTGCCTGCAAATGAGAACCCAGAGAAGTAGCCCTGCTGCAACGTAGTAACAAGTTTTGCTAAGCATACTTCACCACTAGCAGTCATGTCAGCTTCTTTAGTTCCTAAGAGGTTGCTATATCCAGTCTTCTTGGCGAAGCAGGAATTGACAGCGCAGCTTGTGACAGCTCAATACTCACTTTGGGAGCTCAGTGATGTATTCTCAAAACAATGGGCACTACCTAAAGTTGGTAGCTTATTTCCACAAGTCCTTAAAAAACACCACCAGCACTCCAACACCCCCCCGCCCAACAATCAAACAAATAACCCAACAGAACCCAAACGACCCAGCAATACCAAAAACTATTTTAATATTTGAGTGCAATTCAGTGGTGTCTGTCTCTTCTCTCCTGGCATATGTGATTATTATTCTTCTCTTCATGCACCTTTATTTGCTGTGACGTTACTTTGTTGTCTCGTCTGGAAGTGTGAGATGATATGAGCTGGAATTTTGTCTTTCTCTTTATTGGGTAGAGCCTGGTTCTATTTATCTGTGTTATCTATTTGGAATGCATTATTGATCAGAGCTGCAGCCCATACCTGAATTGTTAATAGTCAATGGAAGAGCTGAAAATGGGTCACAGTTCTTCAGGTATTGAGGGTTTCTCTACCCCTCATTAACTTCATAAAAGGTATTTCACAGAGCTCTGAGAAACCACAGCCTCATATAGCTTAAAAAGAGGTGGCCCACAGCCAACTTTCAAATAAATACTCTCTGCTCTTTCATTAAAAGAAAACATTATCCTAATATTAAATTACAAGTCAAATGGTGAAGCTATCTTTCCTTGTGTACAATATGTTATCCTTTGAAGTCATAGAGCCCAGAGTGATTTTCACATGAGGGGTCACCAAGTAGGAAAAAAGGGTAAAAGTAAATAAAACAGTAACATTGGTTGTTTTCCACATTCCTGTCTTGGTTATAGAAACACTCATGGTTGGATACCAACTTTCTTATTACTCTCATCTTTCTTTTTCCCTGAATTTAATGTTCCTTGTTTCCTATTTTGCTGCATAAGGATATCTTAAGTCTCTGATATGCCTCTCCATAATGACTCCCCACCCCCGACAAAAAAAAAAACAAAAAAAAAAAAAAAAAAAAAAAAAAAAAAAAAAAAAAAACCAACAACCCCCAAAAAAAAACAAAAACAAAAAAAAAAAAAAAAAAATTAGGACTGAAACCGTACCTTTGTGAAACATTTTGGAGCCAGACATTCTGGTCAGACTCTTGTTGATGCTGTTGTGAGGAAGACCAGGAAGTTTGCCAGCTGAGATACTGGTGAAATTCCACCAAAGAGCTGATGAAAGACCAGTTTGCATCCTGGTCCTAGGTAGCAAGCCTGTCAGGTGAAAGACACTGGTAACAACTGATCCTACTGGTTATTGCTAGTTTTCTTTTAATAAACAATGCTTATAAACCTCTCTCACAGAGTAGCACATTAGCGCTTTGTAGAATACAGAAGTGGATGGTCAAGATGTGAAGTCAGGGAAGTGACTCAGCAAAGCAACTCGCAAGTTTACCTTTCTCTACATTTATGCCAACAACTGTCTTTGGATTTTGCGATGACAGAGTTTCTTGTGCCCTGACCCTTTCCAGCTCAGCTGGGGGCTTTATATGCTGCTGATAGTGTTGGTTTTGGTTTTTTAGCAGCTACTGACTGACTGTCTGTCTCTATCACCACACATTATAGTATATTTAGCATTCCAGATGCTACAAAGAAACCAAAAAGTCTGTTTCATCTTTGATTTTACTCTGGGTGTTTTGGCTCTGAACTATGTGTTAAGAATTTAAGAGACTTGCTCATCATGCAAATTGTGCAATTGCTACCCATTAAAGTTTACAGTTGACTGTGTCTTAGAAATTCTGATACTCACTTCTGCAAGCTGGGTTACTGGGTAACATTCTTGGTAGAGTCATCTATTCTGGTTTCCCAGCATGTGAGTCTTTTAATTGCTTCCCAGTTAATTTATCTTTCAGTGTAAAGACATCAAGCTTAGGTGGTAATAATTGCATTCTACTTTCTTTTGTGAGTCCGAGTTGGTGAGTGCTGAATGAAATTTTGCAATAACTGTCAGATCAGATTACTTGCTATTTGTCCAGCTCATTTACCTTGACACCTTTGAACTTCTCTTTCTAAGTTAACCCAAACGAGAAGTGTAGCAATCAAAATGCTGTTTATAATGTTTTGCCATGTGAAAACTCCACTTCAGAAGAAGTGTTACTAGTAGTAGCTCGGTGGTAATTGGTACCATTTCTGAACAGATCTATACTTGCAACAGACCAAGAACAACCAGAAATATCATGGTTCTAGCAAATCTCTCTCACTGTACACTTTGTCCTCTGTACCTGCTGCTGACTCCTCCTTTGGATGCTTTATTTCAACAGGAGTACTTGTGCTATGTTACAATAAAACATTTGAGCCTCAGTTTTGCACTTACTCAAATCAGTAGTTTAAATCACACATTGTGCTTCTGATAGCAGAGAACATTTCAATACTAGGAAGATAATAGCTGGGAGCTTTTGCTGCTGTAAGAAATGTTTCCTTCTTCACAGAAGCTCTTCGTGTACCAGCACATTAGAAATAGCCATGTAACCATAGGTGCCTTTATGTAATTGATGGCTGAGTAGTGTTTTCCACAGCCTCCTAGGGAAAAAAAAAAAATCATATAACTCATATGAGGAAGGACACCACAATGCTTTATTGGTTTGCTGTTCTGTGATTCTATGCATCTTCTCCCCTTATTAACTGTTCTGCTGCAAGTGATGTGTGTTGATTGTTTTGTTGGTGGTTTGGGTTTTTTTATAAGTTGTCTTTGGTGTGGGAGTGTTTTCTTGGGTTTAATTGATTGGTCTATTTATTTAATGGTGTATTTGCAATACCTCTGAGGGTTTGGGGTTTAAAAAAATATATAATTATTTAGAGGTTTCCTAATCTCTTGCTCCACCTTGGATTGAGATGAATATCGTTTGCGAGGCACTCCTAGAAGTGATGGATATAGGTGCATAGAAGCAGCTAAGAGGAGGCTCCTTCAGTCTTTTGTCTTTGTGTAGGGGTGGTGTAACTCTTTCTTCTTCTTCCCTCCTTTTTCATTACAAGGAAGCTGAGAGCAGAGCCTGCTTTAAAGAGACTAGGTAAAGGCAAGGACAGCCTAATCTTCTTAATAAAGCAGTTAGTCATTAGAAAGGGTGTTGAAAGAAAAGGAGCTAAAGGAAGTTCACTGTGTTATATATTTGTTTCCACAGGGAGGATTTTGTGATTCAGAAGAGAAAATGCAGTGTGTCCGGTAGCAGAAAACCACAAACAATGTTCTTAAGATTAGTATGATCAAATGAAATTGGTGCTAACTCTTTGCAAATAACATTATGTGTATTAAAGTACCTCCCTTTTTTAAACATAAGTTTTGCAGCTTAAAATAGGACATCTGATGCTTTCCCAAAGTGGTAGTTATTTTTTTTTTCCTGCTGTATTTGCCATTTGCATATCTTAGAAACAGCATGTATATTGAGCTGCAATAATGTCTTTGATGAAATAGGTGTGTTGAAAAACTTTTTTTTTCATGGCTGGGCAGCCCTGTGCAAATGACTTTGCATGTGTGAATATTGCATTTGTGTGTCTGAGGACACAATGCAGAGCTGTGTCTGCTGTCTTCAGGGCAAAACCCTGTTGAGAATCACTTTACATGCAGTTTGTGCATGGGAGCTTCAAGTGTTAGCATGGAACTGGGAACATGGAAGTTTTTTGGTCATTTCTCTTCTGCTATTGGAGTCTTCTGGGTGCTGCAGAATTCAATAGCAGTCATGTGGTCTTCAGCATAACGTGGGGTTTGGTAAGTTTTTAGGAATTATCTGCCATGCCTGAATGAGTTTCTGATCCCTCAATAATCTCCTAACAGACTCACACTGAAGCTGAACATTGGAGAAAAGCTTGTATGACTCACTGGCTTAGAGTCCTGCAGAAGGAAATCAGTGTTGGGTATTGGCTGTGATACTTCCTTCTCCTTTAGGTGACCCAGGTGACTTGCTAACTGTGATGGTTTGGGATTTACCTGCCCCCACACACAATGAAATCACCCAGACTAGATGCAGCCAGCTGGAAGTTAAGGAATGAAGCTTTGTATTCACAGTTTAGCACAATTTACAAGCAGATATTTACAATATATTACAAATATTTACAGCTATATACAGAAACATATAAGTTTAAAGTAATACAGAAACAAAATACCCCTCCCAGAAATCAGAGTGCCCAGGAGGGCCTCCCAACCACCTTCCACCTTCTTTCCACACCCCTCTCTTATTCCATAATCTATCTTATGTGCAAGGTGAATTGGAAGGATTGGCAAGGGGTGTCAGAAGGAAATTATTAGTTGGGTAACACAGATCCAAGCACAAACAGTTAATACAGCAGAAGCACAGGGAGAAACACAGACTCCAACTCCCTTATTTATTTTTGTGTCCTTGTTTTTATACATCTCAGCAAATCTGTGAGTGAAGTAGACATCACAATTATTTTCTTTTCACAGCCTATAATCTAATTTATCTCATTAAAATATTCCAATTAGCCTCAAACCAGCACACTAAGTTGCAGGATCACAGGATGTTAGGGGTTGGAGGGGACCCAAAGAGATCATCAAGTCCACCCCCCTGCCAGAACAGGACCATACAATCTAGCTCAGTTCACAGAGGAATGCATGAGGACAGGCCTTGAAAGTCTCCAGAGAAGGAGCCTCCACAGCCTCTCTGGAGAGCCTGTTCCAGTGCACTGTGACTCTTAGATTAAAGAAGTTCCCTCTTGCGTTGAGGTGGAATCTCCTGTGCTGCAACTTACATTCATTGCTCCTTGTCCTATCACAGAGAGCGAGTGAGAAAAGCCTGTCCCCACCCTCCTGACACACAGCCCTCAGATATTTATAGACATTTATTAAATCCCCCCTCAGTCCTCTCTTCTCCTGACTCAAAAGTCCCAGGTCCCTCAGCCTGTCCTCATAAGGCAGTGTTCCAGTCCCCTCATCATCCTTCTAGCTGTCCCTTGGATTCTCTCGAGCAGATCCATGTCCCTCTTCAGCTGGGGAGCCCAAAATTGAATGCAGTACTCAAGATGGGGTCTCACCAGGGCAGAAGAGAGTCAACGGTAACCAAGTAATTGCATCACACATTCCCTTCATTTTGCTGAAAACTCCATCCCCAAGAGGCTGATCTCATCATCTGTGCTGTTATACACAGAGACTCAGAGAGCTGATAGCAGAGTGGGACGGGAGCTCTGGCCCGGAATAGTGTTTCTGCCAGACACAACGCCTAGTGGGAAAGTCTGTGTTCCTATCTGGGAGTCTTTACCAGGGAAAGGTGTGTGTCTTAACAAAACTGCACTTAATGATGTATGGAGTATGCTGATAGCTGACTTACGCTGCTATGCAAGGGTTACATTTTCAAAGGGGAATCCTGAGATGATGAAGAGCTGTTGGCAGTCATCCTTGTGTCAAAAGCAGATCAAAGAAAAAAAGTGCCTTTGTGCTTGGATAGCCTCTGCAAGCGGAGCAGCCCCTGAGGGATTCTCTGGAGCGGTGCACACAGAGCATTCCTAAGGCTGTTCCTAGTAATAAAGGGGTAGAAAGGAACATTAAGTAACCTCGAAGATTAAGGGAGATCAAGGACAACTTAAAGTCGCTTTTGTCCTGTCCACTTAAGCTGTCGTGTGAAATCAAGTAATTGAAAATAATTTTTTTCTTAGGAAATTTAATTCCACAAGATCAGTTCCATATTCCTTGTAATAATTCAATCAAAAACTGGATCTGAAAAATGTATTTCTTTCACTCTCTTGCTGGCACACAATTTCTCTTTTGCTGCAAAATGTTTCACTGCCGTGTCATGGAAGCTCTGGCCACGGGGCACAAAATGCAGAGGCATCCTGAAACTGGTAGCTGAACATCTGCCAGATGGCAACAGTTATGTGCAATTATGACTCGAGTTTCTCTTTTGCTTAGGTTTATCAGTTGCATAGACGGAGGTTTGAGCATCTTGTCATATTAGTTGAAAACTAATCTGCCTGGGTTTGGAAATACTATTTTGTTTATAATCGGGATGAAAAGTCAAAATCTTAACAGTTTTCACAAAGCGAATGGTTCCAAATTTATGGTTTCATTTAATCAAAATGAGTCATTCAATATGGCAAACAGTCTGTTTTGAAAGCATTGTAATATTTTCCTTCAGCTAGGTATTACAGCATTTTACTGTGTTAATGTTACAAACTGAACTCAGAACAGATTATAGAGTAAAGAAGACGTATTTCAGCCTTAACATAATTCTATAATGATTTCCTCCTGAATATTTGGAAAAGATTCATATTTCCCATTAAGTAATGGAACTGGCATTTTTATATGTAAAAACATGCCATGAGAAAATAGACACTGCTCAGTATTTTATGGTCATCAGCAGAGAGTGAGGCTACAGGGAGTCTTGATGGAGCCCTTCTCTGCTTTCTAGCCCTGTTTGCAGTGACAGGCTTTATATCTTCCTTCACCTTCCCTTGTGACTAATTATGCCTGTCACATCTACACGTGTGAATTCACACATACATATTTCCTTTTAAGCTGCAATTGAAAATCCCTGTAATGAGTACTATTCTGAAGGAATAAAACAATTCTATTTTTTCCTTTAAATTTTGTGCACAGGAGCACAACAGTTTTGAAGTGCTGTTTGCTTGGAAGACAGAACATATTTCCATCCTGTATTCCTTCTTGGTTCTTCTTTGGAGCTGCGTGAAAACATCTATCAAGGGTTAGACACATCTTCCTTAATTTTATTCACCTCTGAGTTATCCAACTCATGTAAGCCAGTCAGCCAAGCCATGCTCCCTCTGTGATGATGGCTCTTTGACAATTTGTTTTAAAACAGGTATCTTAGGTTGCAGTTTCACATCCCTTTTCCTCTAAGGATAAAGCCAGCATGAAAAGCTTGCATCCTTCCTCTCCCTGCAGCTTGCCATCCTTGTGGTTTAGACACTGCAACCATATGTGGCCTGACTGTAAACTTGATTGAATATAAGGAAAGGTTAATCTAAAAAAATTAGCCAATGAGAAAGCATTTATTTTTAAGGAATGGATGAGTGGTTTTATTGCACAATAGTGAAGAAGTGTTGGAAAGGTTTAAAATAATCAGATTTTTTTTTTAAGGCACTGGTTTTTTTTAATTTTCTTTTCCTTTTGGCCTCTATTTTAGCCAATTTTCAGGAGCCCAGGAAGATCCACATTCCCTGTGAGAAAAACAGAGCTTCTCTTTATTTTGAATTCTCCCCTCCCAATAATATGTATGGAATGACAGGGAAAGGTAACAGATTAAGAGTTCAATTTTTGGAATTCTGATGTTATCTAACAGAGATGTAATGTGTGTAGCAAATGTTGGCCATCACTCCAGAAATGACAAACTCTCAGATGCAAGGCTGGAGCTCAGACCAATGAAAGTGCACAAAGGAAAACAGAAGTTGATTGCCAATGAATCTTTAGGCCATACAAACAAATCTCTTTTATTCAGAACCCAGACTGGTGCAACTTTTGTTAGCTGTCAGGATCTCATTTACACAGCTTACAAAAGTGGAGTAGATGCCTCTTCTACTAGGGACCATTCCAGTCTGAACAAAGAGAAGGTAAGAAGTAAAGCAGAACAGAGGTCCCCTGAACAGTGCATTGCAAAGGTCCTTGGAAAGACTTCAGAGAGTTGTGCAGCAAGTGACTGATTCCTGGCAGCTTTAGTTAGAGGTGAGACACAATGCAAGACCTAGCCCTTGTTATCTATAAAACAAAATATCTCCAAGAAGGGCAGGAAGGAAGATCTGGGGTACTATAGACCTGTCAGTCTGACCTCGGTACTGGGTAAGCTCATGGAGCAGGTCATCTCAAATGCCATCACATGTCATACGGACAACAACCAGTGGATCAGGCCAAGTTCAGCATGGATTCATGTGGGGCAGGTCATGCCTGATCAACCTGATCTCTTTCTATTATAAGATCAGCTGGCTACTACAGAAGGGAAAGGCTCTTGGTGTTCACAGGATCACAGGACATCAGGGGTTGGAAGGGACCCAAAAAGATCATCAAGTCCAACCCCCTGCCAGAGCAGGGCCATACAGGTCACAGAGGAATGTGTCAAGACAGGCTTTGAAACTCTCTAGAGAAGGAGACCTCACAATCTCTCTGGGGACCATGTTCAGTGCAACTATGACCCTTTTAGTGAAGTCCTCCCTTGTGTTGAGGTGGAAGCTCTTGTGCTACAACTTACACCCATTGCTCCTTGTCCTATCCTTGTTGAACCTCCTTTGGTTCCTTTGTGCTGAGCTCTGCAGTCTGTCCAGGTCTGGCTGGATGGCCACACAGCCTTCAGCTGTGTCAGCCAAGCCTCCCAGTTTGATGTCAGCAGTAAACTTGCTGAGCAGACTCTGTCCGTCTGTCCACTCAATGTAATTGATGAAGATGTTGAACAGCACCAGAACCAGCACTGCTCCCTGTGGGACTTCACTGGTTACAACTCTCCAGCTTAACCTGGCACCATTGAACACCACTCTCTGAACCAGTATCTTGTAACCAGTTCCTAATCCACCTCACTCTCTGCTCTTCCATCCCATACATCCTGAGTTTGCTCACTAGGATGTCATGGGAAACGGTGACAAAGGCCTTGCTAAGGTCTGGGTAGGCTACATCCACTGGTCTCCCTGAATCTACCCATTCAGTTATGTCCTCATAGAATGCTATCAGGTTAGTAAGTCATGACTTCCCCTTGGTAAATCCATGCTGACTATTCCTGCTAACCTTCTTCTCTTCCAAGTGCCTTGAGATGTCCTCCAGAAGGAGCCACTCTATAATTTTTCCAGGGATGGAGGTGAGGCTGACTGGTCGATAGTTCCCTGGAACCTGTTTCTTGCCCTTTTTGAAGACTGCAGTGACATTGGCTCTCCTCCAGTCCTCAGGCACCTCTCCTGTCTGCCACAATTTGGCAAAAATGCTGGAGAGTGCCAGAGTGATAGCATCAGGCAGCTGTCTGAGCACCCTTGTGTGCACCTCATTGGGGCCCATGGCCTTGTGAATATTCAATTTGTGTAGCTGATCCCTAACCCAGTCTGCACACACTAGTGGGGAGCATTCCCTCCTCCAGGGTCCCTCTCCTTCATCCAGGGTCTGGAGTACATAGTGGAGTTCAGTCTTAGGTGTAAAGACTGAAGCAAAGAAGGCATTCAGCAACTCTGCCTTCTCTGCATCCTCATTTCTCAGGGCTGCCTCCTTGTTCAGCAGTGCCCCCACACCTTCCCTGTTCTTCCTTTTCCTATGGATAGATTTGAAGAAGCCTTTTTTATTCTCTTTTACTTCATTTGCCAGCTTCATTTCCAAGAGGGCTTTGGCCTTCCTTGTTGCCTTCCTACATGCCCTGACAACTTCTCTATAGTTCTCCAAAGTGACAAATCTCTTCTTCCATCAGTTTCTTTTTTCCCTGAGATTTCCTTCAGGAGCTCCTTGCTTAGTCATGCAGGTCTCCTAGCACATCTATATATTTTTTTACTCAGGGGAACACACCTAGCTTGGGCCTGGAAGAAGTGGTCTATAAAAACTAACCAACAGTCTTGGGCTTCTTTACCCTCCAAAGCTTTAGTTCATGGGATTTCTGCAAGCATGTCTCTGAAGAGCACAGTCAGCTCTGCAGAAGTCCAAGGTTGTAATTCTATTTGTTGCCCTGCTTCTACCATGTATAATACTAAATTCCACCACGTTGTGATCACAGTCACCAAGCCTGCTCCTGGTCTTAATGTCCTCAACCAGTCTCTCTTTATTAGTTAATACAAGGCCCAGCAGTGCACCTCTCCTTGTTGGTTCCTCCACTACCTGCATCAGGAAGTTATCATCCATACACTGCAAGAGCCCTTTTGGACTGGCTGTGCCTTGCTATGGTATTACTAGACTTTTGAAAAGCCTTTGATAGTGTTCCCCACAAAATTCCTGTAGAAAAATTGGCTACTCGTGGCTTGATGAGCATGCTGTCTCCTGGATAAAGCACTGACTGGACAGGAGGGCCCAGAGAGTCGTAGTCAATGGAGCTAAATCCAGTTGGCAGCCAGCCTCTAGTGGTGATCCTCAGGGATCTGTGTTGGGGCTGCTTCTTTTTAACATCTTTGTTGACAACCTTGATTCATGCACAGAGAGTGTCATCAGCAAGTTTGCAGATGACACCAAACTAGGTGGCATTGTTGATGTGAAGGAGTGTAGAGAGGTTCTTCAGAGGGTCTTGGATAGGCTGCATCAATGGGCCAACATTAACGGGATAAGTCTCAACAAGGCCAAATGCCAGGTCCTACACTTGGGTCACAATAATCCCAAACAATGCTACAGGCTTGGGGCAGTGTGGCAGAAACGGTCCCTGGCAGAAAGGGATCAGGGGGTTGTAATAGATAGGCAGCTGAATACGAGCCAGCAGCGTGCCCAGGCAGCCAAGAAGGCCAATGGCATCCTGGCTGGGTTTAGAAATGCTGTGGCCAGCAGGAACAGGGAGGTGATTGTCTCCTTGTACTTGGCTTTGGTGATGCCACATCTCGAGCATTGTGTTTTGGACACTGCAATATGAGAGTGATGTGGAAGTGGTGGAGTGGGTCCAGAAGAGGGCAACAAAGCTGGAGAAGGGCCTAGAGAATAAATCTTATGAGGAGCCACTGAGGGAGCTGGGGATGGTTAGTTTGAAAAAGAGAAGGCTGAGGGGAGACTTCATTGCTGTCTACAACTACCTGAAGGGATGTTGTGGAGAGGCTGCTGCTGGTCTCTTCTCACAGGTAATTGGAGACAGAACAAGGGGGAATGGCCTCAGGCTGAGACTGGGTAGGTTTAGACTGGACATTAGCAAAAAGTTTTTCATGGAGAGAGTGGTCAGGCACTGGAATGAGCTGCCCAGGGAGGTCGTCAAGTCACCCATCCTGGGCGAGTTTAAGGCTGGTTTGGATGTGGTGCTTAGGGCTATGGTTTAGGGTAAATCTTGTAGAGTAGGGTTAGAGGTTGGACTTGGTGATCCTGAGGGTCTTTTCCAACCTGGATGTTTCTGTGATTCTTTAAGCAGCTACTATCAAGAAAATAGACATGAGTAACAAGCAACTGTGCTTTGGAAGGAGAAATCTTTCCAAGTTAATGTGACAATGTCTGCATGCATACACTACACAATTAGTAGATTAGGAGGATGCAGTACATGTCAGATTTTTTGATTTTGTGGGTTTTTTTTTTTTTTTGCATCCTATTTCTCAACTGTAATCAAAATAGTCATTCAGGCCTATTATAGTAAATGTACACAGAAAGCTGGATAAGAAATCATAATTAGCAAGTTGCTATTCCAAGGCAATATGCCAATTTAGGGAAGTAGTATCAAGAGTAGGACTAAAGAACTCCATCTTATCTAATAGGTGAGGTTTGTGAGAAAAATGTAGATTACATGGGGAAAGCATCTTCTCTGTGAGTCGTATGGTAGCTGTGGCACAGTGGTGGAAACTTGCAGTGCACTCTGTTTTGTGCTAGAGCTTAAAGAGTCTTTTAAATGTGGCATAGTGATATTATTAGAAACAAAGACCTGAGGTGTGAAAGGATGAGATGCATTCTACAAAGTGCTGGAGAGGATGAAGAGTAGTTGGACAACATGATTTAGGAAACATCTCCATCCAGCATAGGAACTGGCCACTGAACGACCAAACAGAGAAAGCAGGGAAATAGAATGAGACAAAGCAGCACTTTGTGTAATTAGGAGCAGCAAGGAAGCAAGCATGCTGTGGGCAGCAGGAAGGAGAAGTGTAGGAATTTTTTACAATCATAAATGTCTAGTCATTCTCTATCTCGTGGAAACTGCAGATGATCTTGGTCAATCCAAGTGAAAATTGTAACAGGGGAATGCTCTGTGCCTGCTTGTGAAAAAGTCTGTGGATTGATTCACTTATCACCCTTCAAGGAAGATCCTTGTCAGCATTCAGCAGGTGGGCAAGGGAGGTGGCTTTCTGTCTTTTGTGGATGAGATACTAGACAGAATTGCAACAGCAGAGTCAGTTCTCTGAATGAAATAAGCAAGGAGCTACTGAGGATAGTCCATACTAACATAAATTAAAGGGTTTAATTTTTCAGAATATAACTAGCTTTTAGAAATCTTTTAATGCTGCCAAAGAAAGACATACAAGGTTGTATTGATTAGGGGCGATCGAAGAGGCAGAAATTATAAATTATGTAGCTTTTATAATTTCCAAAAGCCCCACCCACAATCTGTGTGTAAATTGGTTTAAGTTTGGGTTCTAATTCGGTCGGGAAAAGTCTTCACAAGGATGACTTTCCTTGTAATTCAGGAAAAATCAGAAAAAAAGTTGAAAGATTTGGGCATGAAACAACTTTGCCCTACTTACAGATGGGAGACTGTCTCTTCACAGCAGTGTCCAGAGTCCAGTGCCTGCCAGAGTCCAAGATCGCTGTAGGCACAGCTTTCATGAAGCCACGATTGTGAAGCAAGGCAGGGGAAAGCCTTGCAGGGGTACTCTGCAGTATTCCCACGAATGGCTGCAGTTTACCGTTAGAGGCAGGTCTTGCAGCAAGAAGCCAGGATGCTCCTCAAGGTCCAGCTCAAAGTTCGTGTCTCCAGGTCTGTGTTCAGGTCCGTTCAGGTCCCAGTGAAGGTCCCGGTTCAGGTCTGAGTGCAGGTCCCAGTAAAGGTCTGTGCAAGTCCTGCTGCAATCTGTCCAGCTGCCATATATATACTGAGGTGATTTGTTCCCTCCCTGTTCAAGCCCACGGAGGGTGGGAGAAGGCACTTCACACCTATTGTACTAAGCCAGAGATGGGGAGGGAGGAAGACCGTTTCCTGCCCCATTCAAACCTCTCGTGGGGCAGTGCCCTGCCCTGCCACAAAGGTATGCCCTTAGATGTCATTCATGTTCTATACATAAAACAATATAGAAAGGTAGAAAGGTTAAAAAAAAAAAAAATCAATCAATTAATCAATCCAAAACCACACACAACAACCCAAATAAACAAACAAACAAAACAGAAAAAAAGGAAAAAAATGCTCTGTTAAGTATTCTGATAGTCAGATATGTTGTGTAAGACTTGGGTCTATGAAATGCATGTTTATATTCTCTGGGAGAAATAGATTGTGTGACTTGACTGGCCTCCAGCACACTGGAGGGGAACCAGCCTTCCAGACCTGTTAGCCAGACTCATTTGGATGGTGTTAAATTAGCAACCAAAGGATATCATAGAAAAGCAAGGAATAAAATTTGCTTATTTAGCAGCGAGTCAAGGTGTCAAGAATAAAGTAAATCAAGGCACCAAGGATTTAAAGAGGAGTTCTTTAATTGCCTACTGCCAATGTGATGAGGCTGACTAATAAACAAGCAGCAATGGAACAGAATTACTGCTGGAACGGAAATCTAAACCTAGGACAGGTAGTAGACAAAGAAGCTTCCTTTTGCTTCATCTGACTTCTTGACAGTCAGGTCTATTCATCTACACATCAGTTATATTCTCAGAGAAGCAGTAAGAAACACTGAGCTGCTATTTTGATGTTGGGGGGCAACCCTAGAAATTCCTATTTTGGCAAGAAGATAGCTTGGCTGAACTGCAATTTATTTCCCGTCATGAGTTCTATAAGTATTTTCTGTAATTTTCTTCTCTTCTGCAAAGTGACATCAGGGTTTAGGAAAAAAGTCAGCCCTGCGGGTGTCTGAGTGCTTTTTTCTGTGAAAGAAATGGAATCACCTTCTGAGTGCTTTAGGCTTCTGATTTTAGTATACTCGATTACAGTGAAAAAAAATGGTAGATTTGTGCTGTAAAGGTAAAAGAACTCATATTGTTGCTGTGACAGTTGAATGTTGTTACATTTACTGTTTCTTCCTGATTGTGTTTATTTTCCTTAATGGCAGACTTAGCTTAAAATCATGGATCTCTTTTCTCTCCATTCTTCATTTCTTTTCACTTAAATCTTTTAAGTTAAAATTGCCCTTTGCTGATCAGGACAAAGAAATCATATAGTTTGTAAGTGTTAGTCTTTATTATTTGTTCAATGCTGAAATTCATGTAATACAAGAATTGCATACTAGGATATGTGATAGGATATGATGTGGGGCTACTGGAGGCATCTCTGTTTCAAAATAAAGTGGGGAATTTTCTCTAAGTGATTGTATGAGCTAGATTTGTAGTTCCATCAGAGAGGCTGAAGAGGGGAAAATAATTCAGGTATAAAGTAAGAGTGTAAGCTGGACTGGAGGGTTAAAAAAACACTGTCTAGATCTCATGCATGGATGAGTCCTACTGTGAATTGTCTTCTGCTCAAGCACAGCCAGAAATTCTTTGCTTTGAGGAAATAAATTATTGGGGACATAGTTCTGTGGGTGCGTATGAATAAATTCCTTGCCTATGAGTGACTCTAGGGTCTTCTGGCCAACGATATTTTGTCTCTCAGTGAACTCAGCTATAGTGACTACCTTTGCTTCTTGTCATGCCCAATTCAGTAAATGACATCTTTCTGGCAGAGATAAGTAAGATTATTAGCAGGCATTTGAGGGACCTTTCTTGGCTTATTGCCAGCATTGAATAGGCTGGTACTGATGGTCTGCACAGAGGACAGTGAAATTTACCAAACCAGGTTTCACGCAGTGTTTTTTTGTGACAAAGCAGCAGTTAAGGTTTAATAAATCCTAATACCAGACCAGTAAACTTCATAGACTTTTAAGGGCACAAACCCTCTTTTGTACCTTATTTGTCTCAGCTGTCACCAACGGCGATGAACTTGTTCTTTTCCCAATAAAGCAGTAAATTCATGTTTCATGTATCTTAGACCTCTGTTCATGGTAGTCTGCCACTGGAACTTGTATTCGCAATGAGAAAGAAGAGGAAAATCCCAAAGGTGTTTTTAGGTAGCCGGGGGTTGCAGAGGAGCACAAGTGAAATATTTTGCTTACGTTTTACTTTCATCAGGAGGAACGTCTCTAGCAGTACCTCTGCCGTGACTGCGCAATGTTTTGCGGGTCCCATGACATCCAGGCTATCTCCAAACTATGGGAGCAACTTGGAGTATATGAGGAGATGAGCCGATGGAGCAGACTTTACAGAAAGCCCCGAGAGTAGTAAATACTGAAGCTGTAGCAGGGGTTAACAAAGATCCAGGAGATAGGGAGCAGAGCAATGACTCAACAGATACAGAACATAAGTTGGGTGGAGAAGCCTGAATTTGTCAGAAGGTCTTGTTCTCTTTTCACAGCACAATTTCTCTAATATAGTGAAAAAGGTTATTTGCAAAGTGTGTTTGATTTTTAGCATGGATTTTTCATACAGCAAGCCTTTCATAAGGCTGGCTAGCCTTTGGCTACCTAAGTGGCATGTTAACAATTAACTTTTAAAAAAAATATTTCATCCCTTTGATAATACCATACTCAGCATACCAATGTCTTGTATACAATGCAGGATCAGCTTTTTCAACATTAATATATTCTGTATTTGAATACAGAGGCAGAAAGGCATGAGTTTGACAGTGTGTGGAGATCCCAGGTCTGTCATCAGAACATGTTGCTGCTGCAGCATGATGCTGTTCTGTCCCAAACTTACACTTTCTTTGGAGCCCCAAGGCGACTGATGACTGTCTTGTAATGGACACCTCATTACAAGAGGGATATGGAGGTGCTGGAGCAAGTGCAGAGAAGGACAACAAAGCTGGGGAAGGGCCTGGAGAATACATTTTATGAGTTAAAACTGAGGCAGCTGGAGATGGTTGGTTTGATGAAGATCAGCCTGAGGGGAGACCTAATTGCTGAAAGGATGTTGTGGGAAGGCTGCTGTGGGGCTCTTCTCAGAGGTAAATAGCAATAGAAAAAGAGGGAATGGCCTCAAGCTGCCACTGGGTAGGTTTAGACTGGACATTAGGAAACATTTTTCCTAGCAACAGTAATCAGGCATTGGAATGGGCTGCCCAGGGAAGTGGTTGAGTCACCAACCCTGGATGTGGTGCCTAGGGATATGGTTTAGGGTGCACCTTGTGGAGGAGGAATATTGGTTGGACTTGGTGATCCTGAGGATCTTTTCCAACCTGAATCTTCCTGTGATTCTATGAAGCACCATCAAGACAGCACCATACCAGTACACAGCAATGAGTGTAGTATAACAGGGCTTTGTTAAATATATGTTCATGCTTAACAGTGTGAGAGTATAGATTTGGATGGTATCATTAAAGTAGCCTTTGCTTCTGTTTGGTTTGTTACAGTTGTTGTCTGCTGTTTTGGATCACATGAAGAAAACTCGTCTTCACAAAATCCACCTCAGAAGCATTCCCTGAATAAAAATAGGATGGTTCCATTGCATCAGACTTCTAAACCAGGTACCACAAGTCTTCTTCTTTATTTCTATTTCAGAATCTAGGTGCAGGATAGATGCAGACAGTCACAAAGACCCTTTAACAGAAACCTGTGCCATGGAATTTCTGCCTGGAAATGGAGTGATGACTCAGAAAGGACTCTGTAAACTGAAGGGAATCCCTTACTTCCTTGTTAAAAATAAAACACATAAGAAGAAGAAGGGGGAAATATATATAAAAATAAATAAAAAGAAAAATCTTCTCCATCAGCACAGTGAAATCCACCAGATTTGGGGATGGAATTTTTTGAAAGCTAATAAACAGAGATGCTTACCAGCACCTATGGAGCTAATTACCTTTCTTGACAATGAATGAAGTATTTTTCAACCAGAGTTTTCTTTTTGTAAGCATTCTAAAAGACCAATGAGCTGAACAAAATGCTTGTGAGATAGGTACGATGAATTTGGTCATACCATGGTGACATAGTAGATTTAGCAAACACTGTACTTCATATGTGCCTAAAATAACAGAGCCATTGTCAGTGGTGTGCAAGATTGGAAACTGAAGTGATGCTTTTTCATTTAGTGAGGTAGTCACAGAATGGTTAAGGTTGAAATGGACCTCTTGAAATTATCTAGTACAAAGGCTCTAGCTCAAGTAGATTCAGCTACAGGAGG
The DNA here is from genome assembly GCA_013396835.1 of Psilopogon haemacephalus. NCBI lineage: Eukaryota > Metazoa > Chordata > Aves > Piciformes > Megalaimidae > Psilopogon > Psilopogon haemacephalus. The sequence goes on along the minus strand of VWZI01005731.1, from coordinate 706,988 downwards.
TTGCCCATGACTGTAGAATCATAGAATGTACTGAGTTGGAAGAGACCTCTAGAAGTCAATCTCTAGAAGTTGTCTAACCCAGCCCCCCTGCAGTAAGCACATCCCAAGCTAGATCAGGTTTATCACACCCTGATGAAGACCTTGAATATCTCCATGGATAGGGCCTCCAACACCTCCCTTTCAAGATGGCTTTTGAATATCTGTAAGGTGGTACATAATATTGTCAGAGGTTGAAGCTTTCAGCATTCTCTTTCATTGTGACCATATGGATGTATTGAGCTTTTTGCTCTGTGATTTGTGCTAACAACTGCTTCTTCCTGATTGATCTTTCCATCACAATGCAATGCATGTGATCTGATACCAGAAATCTTAGTCCTTTTTTACTGGATGTCAACAACTTCCCTGATCTATCTCAGACTCCTCCCAGCCATCCAGATTCTCTCAAACCTCAGGTTGTGGTAGATAGGATTCATACAGATTGGATAACATGGAAATTAGGTTCTCTTGAAAGAGAACATTGTGTTCATTTACCTGAGCTGCAAACTGCATTACATGAGACATACTCAAAGGATTAAGTCTGCATTTGTACAGCCCTTGATACTGAAATTGGGTGTATTGGTAAGACTTAATTAAATTATCTTGTCAGAAATACCCATTTCAAATTACTTTCTATTTTAAAAATACTTATTTTTCCACTTTGCTGAGGTCTCATTTTGCTCTCTTCCACTGTCACACAGTTGTGAGAGAAAAAGCTTTCTGGGTTTTATGACCAACTAGATTTTTACCTGATAAAAAAATATTACTAATACAAATAATAAGTCTGAGTACTGAGCTAATCTGTCAAACTTCAATAAATTTGAAACAGCACAGCAGGTCTGGATTAGAGCTCTGCTTTGTGTCACACAGCAATGGAGTTTCTGAGCTATTGAGACCCTTAAAGCTGTTTTACTGGATCACCAAGTCATAGCCTGAAGGTCAGCTCAGGGATCTTTCCCTAGATCCACCAGAATCTGGAGAGTGGCTGGTGTCTTCCTTCCTGTGCCCTTCTGGAAGCTGGCACTGCATACACACATGCTGTTTGATAGTTCATCTTATTGCAGCTTCTATTTAAAAATGATGAATGGAACAGTGCAGTAGACCTTTACCAAGCTGTATGGGTTTGATGAGGTGGTCTGAAAAACTATTCAACATGTTAGCCCAGATGGCAGATTAAGAGAGGTAACCGCCAATAGTGAACAGGTCAAAAAAGGCTGGGGAGTGCACAGAGGGACTGGAGGAGGATAAGGGTTCAGGTGGTAGTTCACAGATTTGGGCTCTCCTATTCAAGAAAGACAGGGACATGCTGGAAAGAGTCCAGTGGAGAGCCATGAGGATGACTGGGGGACTTGAGCATCTCCCCTATGGAGAGACCTTGAGAAACCTGGGGCTGTTTAGCCTGAAGAAGAGAAGACTGAGAGATTTCATCAATTTATACAAATATATGAGGGGTGGGTGTCAAGTGGGTGGGGCCAATCTGTTTTTGGTGGTCAGCAGCAGTAAGACAAGGAGCAACAGCTACAAACTGGAGCATAGAAGGTTTCACCTCAACATGAGGAGAAACTTCTTTACAGTGAGGGTGACAGAGCACTAGAACAGGCTGCCCAGAGAAGTTGTGCAGTCTCTTTCTCTGGAAACTTTGAAAACCCACCTGGATGCATTCCTGTACAAACTACCCTAGGGGATCCTGCCTTGGCAGTGGGGTTGGACTCGATGATCTCTGGAGGTCCATTCCACTCTCTAAAGTTCTGTGATTCTGTCATTCTGTGATTCACAGCATGTTCTGAACTGCAGCATTGTGGCAGCTGTGTGTCCCTTATCCCTCTGCACTGGGTGGTGTTTTATAAAAATGTAATGACAGCTAACTCTAGAAGTTAGGAAAACTTGCCTGCTTTGCCTGCTGCACTCGAAAGATGCTTCCATTTCTTCTTTTCTTCTGAAACTTCAGTTAGAATACAGTCAACTTCCTGGAGGATCTTACGTTTTTGTTTCTGGCCCACCCATGTTGTCTATGTGGCCACTTATCCTTGTTATATCCCTGACCTGGATTCTGTTCTTCCCATCTTTTATCCTACCCAGGAATAGGGCTACCAAAGGGATAACATCCTGTCACTCGTGTTGGCAAGGTCTGAATACCCACTGAAATTCAGAATCCCAGATATGAATGTTTAGTCTCTTATTATTCTCATAAGGCCTGGGGATCCTCCAGTTATTACTGTAATATTATTATTACTACTGAAAATAAATATCACGCAAGTTAATATCATCTTATCACATCTATTCAGCCCCACTCTGTGTGGGAGAGCTTTGCGCAGCTGACATCCCTTCAGGGAGTTTTTATTAGATTGATGAGAGCACAGTGAATTACTTCTTGTCTGGTTTATAATATGCTGATTATGAAAAATTCTGGCCAGGGTGATCTAGTGTTCTCTGTGCCCTGAACAGTCTCTGGAGTTGGTTAAGAGAGTGTTCTTTTGTCCGTCCTGCTGGAAGAAAGCAAAACTGTTACAAAAATGAAAATAAAATAATCTGTAAGTCTTGCGTTGCTCAGCAATTCTGCTTGTGACCCTGTCAAGATCCTTCTGTTGCTGAGAGAGTGTTGACCTTGGAGTTTCATTTGAATTTTTTTTCCAAAATGCTCTGTCCGTACAGTTTCATTATCCTTGCTCCATGGGACACTATCCTCATTCAGGATTATAAGTACATGTGTGTGCGATCTTTCACTGATGTTGAGACCTGTGAGAGGATGGTGATTTACACCTGCCAAGAATTTGCAGGGTTGTTTTTCATTCTGGCATCTTCCTTCACCAGCTCTGGCAGTGAGTTGCACAAGGCAAACTCTTTTTTTTTTTTTCTCTGTTCAAAAATTCAATTTCTCGGGAGAAATGAGCCCCATACACTGTACACCCACTTATTCATGCGTCCACACCATCCCTGGCCCTTGACCTGGGGAAAACCTCAGTGGAACCTTTGGTTTCTCATAACAGAAATCTCTTGTGTCATCGGCTCAAGCTGCTCATGGTTGACGTCCACAGACAGTTTTGGAAAGCCAGACTGGGTGTTATCTTCAGTTGGTGTCCTGGTGTCTCAGGAGAGGCAGCAGCTACTTCTGGAAAACAGTTCCTCCCACGGAGATGTTGAAGGTAGGCAGAGTTACCGTTCTCTTCAAATGGACATCTGATTTCTGCCAGCACTGGTAGCAGCTGTGGGTGGCAGCAGTGGGAGCCAGCAGGCTGAGGACTCTGTCACTTGTCACTGAAAGTACTGACAGATGCTGGTGCACAACTCCTAAGTGGGCTGTCAGTGCCCTGTAATGTATGTGTACTGCCAGAGTTGTGTATGTGTGTGCCCTGTAAACAGCCAGCACCATTACCTACTCCCTTTCTATCTCCCTGGTTTAGGGTAAGCTGCTTTTGCTTACAGAGACTGGATTTTCCTTAGGAAACTCAGCTCTTTACAAGCCAGGTCTGGCTCCAGGGCTGCTGTCTGACTTGCAAAGTCTTTTGACTTTTGTTGCCTATGTTTTTTGCTCTTGCTTTGTTTGGTTCCTTCTCATTCTTTGTATCATATCTTTCTATCTTCTGTATTTGTTTTCCTCATTTTTTACTTGACTCTCCTTTCTCTGCTCTTTGTTACCATCCGGGTTTTGCGCATAGTCCTATCTTCTCATGATTTCTTCCTTTAAACTCTTTAATCATTTTCCTCTTATTATCTCTTTCCCATCCACACTGTGTGTCTCTTCCTTTTTTGTTGTTTGTTTGTTTGTTGGTTTGTTTTTTTTTTTTTTCCTCACAGGGGACATTTTCCTCCTGAGCACCAGTAGGCTTCCAGATAGATGTGAGTTCAGTCTGCAGAGCCCCATCCTGCCTGGGAGCTTGGACTCTTGCTTTCTGGAAGTGGCCATATGTTCACAGGATGCTGTTCCTCTCCTCCAAAGGTTCACAGCTGAAATCAGATATGTGGAGACAAACAGAAATATAATAATTTCTCTGAGAGCTGGCCATGTGGAAGATGCTGGGTAAGACAATCAATTTGCAGTTGCATAGATTTTGAACCGCAAGGTAGGATTAAATCCTTCCAGACCATTGTTTGTCAGTGTCTTCTCCTTTCTTGAAGTCATTGCTGCTGTCATAGCAGAAAATGAAGGTAGAACTGTCAGGACTGAAGTGTGCAACCTCCTGACAGCATTTCAATAACAGGCTCAGATTTTTTTGTGTCTCCTTTGCAAAGAACACACTTGCTTAGGACTCATTCTTCTTTCCTCTCACTTGGAAAGGCCAAGAGTGGTCAATTCACTAAGGCTAGGACTGTATCTGTAACATGCACTCAGTCCAAAGACTGCCTTGGCAATGTAGATGATGTCTCCAAGTATTCAAGGGGTTCTATCACTGTTAGAAGAGTCACATTTCTCTTTTTGAGATAGAGTTAACTTTGCCTCTTTCTTAATTTCCTCTTTCTGCTTGGTTAAGTTCAGGAGCATCTTCTTTTGCTTCCCTCGTAGCGTTCTGGAAAGGAAAAAACAAAGGCTAGAAGTGAGAAGGGGTGAAAAAAAATAGGTGCAGCAACTCTGTATCTTGCCCTCTATTCCCAGCTCTGTGAAGTTTTACTTTTTCATTTCTGCTTGTAGCAGAATGTAGTAAGAAGGAGAAATGGGCAAAGGGAATGATCACAACAGGAAAAGGAGAATAGCCCATGTGTCCTCTGATTTTGCCATTTTCCATCTGCTTGTTTTTCCTTATTCTGCAATCTGCCATGTAGGAACCTGGGTCAGATATACAACAGAGCTTTTAATTTCCATCACCTGACTGACTCCCATGGAGAACTTAAGCAATAGATCCCAGTTCTTGTTTTCTTTGAATTCTTTGGCACTCCCCAGGCTGCCATGGAGATCTGTAGCCAAGACTCCTGGTCAGCCAAAGATAGCAGAGTTTGAACTAAAACACCATATTTATTTTCTTTCAGATCCTTCCCCCGGCCTCCCTCCATCTCTCTCACTCTCTCCTGCTTTTAGCTATAGCTCACTTCCTTCCTGGCTACTCCTTCCCCTTCTTCTTGCCAATTTCAGAAGAAATCTGTTGCATTTTCTGAGATTGATTTCTTTTTTGACCTATAATTGCCCTCGCTGCTTTGATACTTGACAGGCCTCTGCAAATGTAGTCACAGCTCCATTCCCCTATATAAATCCATAAACCCACCCTTTTGATATACCTAGCTGGTCAGGTTTTGATCACAATCACTGCAGCATCTCTGGAATGGATCATAGGTGTTGCTCAATAGCTTATTTGAGCATTGTGGAACAACTCTACACATAATTGAGATCATAATATCTTTAAAGTAATTATCACTCTAAAAGTAATTATATTTTGATTTATTGGAATGGAGTTAGCTTTACTGGAAGTTGGCACAGTCACTGCTATGTTTTTCTTGGTGAAATCAAGCACTGGTAAGCTCAGAGGACTTAGTATTAAAGTTTTAAAGATGGAAAGTCAGTGAATCCTGCATTAAAGCAAGATAGAAAGAAATTATAGAAAAGAGATAAATCAGAGTTAGGAACCACATCAGGTCAATACCCTTCCTATTTACCCTCATTACAGTGAAACTCTTTACAATCTCTGCACAACTCCAGAAAAATCTGAGTGTGCAGGCAGGACAAAATTTATTTCTAACACAATGATTTAGCTGCTTCTTACTAATCATGTGGCCTGAAATTAATGCTTTCACCATGATTAATTGAGATTTTAACCTTGCTGACCTCCCTGAAGCATTCCCACTTTCCATAGGGAATGGGAGTTCTACTAATTCTATTTCTAGTTTCTATTAACTAAGAACTGCTGTTCATTTTACAGCAGAACAAGGAGGACAACAAACAGGTGACCTTGGGTTAGATGCCTCCATGTAGTACATAGTTTAACCACTGACAATTACTACCAAGGGATTGCCTTGAGATCAGAGGAAAAGGACTAGTTGGCACATTTTCAGATGAAAAAGCGTGCCAGAAAATCCTGTTTCAGACATTTTTTCACCTCTCACTTCCATGCTTCATCATAAACTCAGCTGTACCAGACCATTTAAGTGATCTAGAAATCGTCTCCTGATGGTGTTTCATCCTTCAGAATCCATCAACTACACAGCTCTCAAATACTTAGATGTATGTCATTCATGAGAAAAAGTTGCTGTCCTACCCACCTCACTAACTACTAGGATTTATCATTAAATTGTTAGCACTGAAGCTGCCACTCATGTTTTCCTTAATGGAAGAACAAAGAAGCAGGTGGGCCCTTGATACCATGTTCTCTGAACAACTGAGGCAATGCCACAGTATGTATTGTTATAAACCCCACCTGTGGGGTCTGACACCTGGGCCAGAGCAATTGCTGATATCAGTACAGAGAGAGAGGAATGACAGGAATGAGAGCATCCCCACTGACTGGAAAAGGGGAAACATAACTTTCATTTTCAAAATGGGTAGGAAGGAAGAGCCAGGGAACTACAGGCCAGTCAGTCTCACCTCTGTGCCTGGTAAGATCATGGAGCAGATCCTCCTGGAGGCACTACTGAGACAGAAGAATAGTGAAGAGGTGATTGGGTTCAATCAGCATGGCTTCACCAAGGACAGATCCTGCCTGACAAAGCTGGTGGCCTTCTATAAACAGGTCACAACATTAACAGATGAAGGGCAAGCAACTGATGTCATTTACCTGGACCTGAGCAAAGCCTTTGACACTGTCCCACACCACATCCTGGTCTTCAAGCTGGTGAAACATGGGTTTGATGGGTGGACCACCAGATGGATAAAGAACTGGCTTGATGGCCATACCCAAAGAGTGGCTGTCAATGGCTCCATGTCCAAGTGAAGACCAGTGACAAATGGAGTCCCTCAAGGATCAGTCCTGGGACCAGTCTTGTTCAACATCTTTGTGGGTGACATGGACA
>VWZI01005731.1:687047-699964 GCA_013396835.1 Psilopogon haemacephalus | reverse complement strand
GCAGTGTGCACTTGCAGCCCAGAAAGCCAACCAGATCCTGGGCTGCATCAAGAGAAGTGTGGCCAGCAGGTCGAGGGAGGTGATTCATCCCCTCTACTCCACCCTGGTGAGACCCCACTTGGAGTACTGCATCCAGTTCTGGAGCCACTATTACAAGAGGGATGTGGACCTGTTGGAGCGTGTCCAGAGAAGGGCCATGAGGATGATCAGAGGGCTGGAGCACCTCTCCTATGAGGACAGACTGAAAGAGTTGGGGCTGTTCAGTTTGGAGAAGAGGAGGCTCCAAGGTGACCTTCTTGTGGCCTTCCAGTATCTGAAGGGGGCCTACAAGAAAGCTGGGGAGGGACTTTTTAGGCTATCAGGTAGTGACAGGACTAGGGGGAAATGGAGCAAAGCCGGAGATGGGGAGATTCAGATTGGATGTGAGGAGGAAGTTCTTCAGCATGAGAGTGGTGAGACCCAGGGAGGTGATTGGGGCCACATCCCTGGGGGTGTTTGCAGCCAGGCTGGATGAGGCTCTGTCCAGCCTGATCTAGGGTAGGGTGTCCCTGCTATGGCAGGGGGGTTGGAACTAGGTGATCCTTGTGGTCCCTTCCAACCCTGACTGAGTCTATGATTCTATCCCTGTGGAGAAGGAATTGAGGATATTGGTGGATCCCAAGGCAGTGATGTGCACTTACAGCCCAGCAGGCCAGCCATAGCCTGGGCTGCATCAAGCTGAGGTTGTTTAGCCTGGAAAAGAGGAGGCTCAGGGGTGACCTCATTGCTGTCTACAACTGCCTGAAGGAAGGTTGTAGCCAGGTGGGAGTCAGTCTCTTCTCCCAGGCAACAAGCGATGAAACAAAGGGACACAGTCTGAAGTTGTGCCAGGGGAGATATAGGCTGGATATTAGGAGGAAGTTCTTCACAGAGTGATCTGCCATTGGAATGGGCTGCCCAGGGAGGTGGTGGAATCACTGTCCCTGGAGGTGTTCAAGGAAAGACTGGATGGGGCACTTAGTGCTATGTTCTAGTTGATTGGATAGGGCTGGGTGATAGGTTGGACTGGATGATCTTGGGAGTCTCTTCCAACCTGTTTGATTCTATGATTCTGTGGAGCATAGGTGTTCGAGTTACTCCCATTAGAGGGACAACCACTGAGAGGTTGTGAGGTGATTGAAATGCTATATACTTACAAAAATATATAAAATAGTATTTCACATTATCTCACAGCTCAAGGATCAAGAGCCTCTTTACTTGAAAGAACAAGCTTTACTTGAAAGTCCAAGCCTTCCTTATCTGGCACTTGGTTAAGAAAGCTGTTTTTACCTTCTCAGGGTCACAGTTACGGTGCTTATTCAGGTCACATCTAATGTGTTTTTTACTATATTGCTTAATCTATGTTTTTTCACTTTATAACACAGACTCAGAAACAGTCACAGCTGAAAACTCTTTTGTGTACTTTTGTCTTGAATGGCTTCACATGCTTGTGTTTGTTGTTAACTGCTATTATTTTGGTGTCGTCAACTGAAACTGTTTCAGTAAGGACTTCTTTTCTTTTTTTTTCAACTGAAAGTATTCACACTTCAGCGAAAATTAAAAAAAACCACATCATTTGGAGCAGAGATAATCTTTTCCCTTTCCATGCTCAATGAGCCTTGTTGATTTTGTCAATTTTTCTTTCTGATACATAAGGCACTGTCCGTCATAGTCATGGTAGGTCAGAAGGCGTTGTGCACACGTGGCTTTTCAGTTAACCAAACTCACAAAGCTAATTATTGATTAGTTTTTGTGTCTTCCTCCTTCTTTGGGGAAGGGTGGGGGAGCTAAAATGCCCTATCACCTTCTGAGACACTTGTAGAAGTTTACCATCTTTGACACATCTGCTCTATTAATGTGGTCATTTTTATCCACAGTTATTTAACTTCTGTTATTGTACCTCTAGAAACACTTATGGTCATTTTGGTTTCGTTAATTATGTGCCCACCTACATAAGGCAGCAGTCTGGTAACTGTCTTCAGAAAATGCCCAGTCTGTACTGATAACAACAAGCACAGCCATTTTGATTTTGAAAGTGTAGCTAGTAAAGGACAGGCTGCCCAGTCAATAAATAAGACAATGATTTTTGACCACAAATTTGAGAGTATGATTTACCCTCACTCATGCTACTGTTGAAATTGCACCCAAAACCACACTGGGCGACTTTAGAACCCTCTACCTGGTTGGCTAAGGCTAGAGGGGTAGAGACATTTGTTCTATGCTCTCTTCTACTTCCTTTTAAGTCCAATGTCTAGAACTGGATGCTCCTGAAGATTTGCAGGCAACAACTTCCCATATCTAAAAGAATAAAGATTCCAATTTGTGTGCTCACTGATTGGGCCTGTAAGAATTTAGCACACATACCTCTATGCAATAACCCATGCAGTGGGTGCCCCTAAATTAGAAAAGTTTTCAGTTTGATTGGATTTTTAATTCCTAATGCAGTTCTTAAGTCTTTCTTACAATTAATGGTCAGTTACCTTTAGTGGATATGGAAAGGCAGGGTATAGAAAGAATTGGTAAGGAGGGGGAGGAAAGCTTGTACTCAGCAGAGGAGATTGAGAGGCTAATGAAAATAAAAAAGTTGAAAATACAAATCAGGAGTTGAAACTAGGTGTCTGCAGAGTGAACCTTCAATTCTCTTGCCTTAAGTAGCAGGCTGCTTGTGACTAAACTTTCCATCCATGCAGATTTCTCGAAATTATTTGAGGTTGATAGCCTTTCCATACAAGCATGTGAATTTTAACAGCTGTTTAGAAAAAGAGTTATATCACCTTGTTACTTGAGATCTGCTTTGACATAAAATCAATAGTAAAGGTATTGCCAAGCTTGGCTCATCTGCAGTGATCCATCTTCTGCTTAGCTCAACAATGGGCTTCATTCCTGATTCCATTAAGAAAATTAAATTGGCTCTGACTAATCCCTGTTTGGGTAGTGGAACCAAGCAAAGAAGGTGTAATTATTTACAGCATTTAGAAATCTTGCTGCAGTTGGATCTTTGAGGGCAAGGCTTCTTCTGAAGGGGAATACCTTGATGGTGAGAACTCCAAACACAGATATATTCCAGGTGATGCAAAGCTACTTGTAATTTTTATGGTCTCTGAATGCTTGCCAGCTTTTGCTGGGGTGTTATAAAGAGAGGCAAGTTTCAGTAGTAGAGACATTTCCATGTAGGACCTCTGGACTCTGACTGAGGGAAGCTGCCAGATCACACAAGCAGCAGTTTAAGGTAGTGGCCTTGCTCTTCTACCAGGTGCCACGGTTCTCCCAGGAGAGATGGCAGAACAGACAGTGTGTCTTTCTCAGTGGGAATGTTTCAGAGGTTGCTTTATTGACTTAGATCACCAGCGGTTTTCATTTATTTTGATATACTGAGCTATAACCACTAAGTTCCAAAGCGTCTGCCTCATAAAGTATGCGGAATTAAGGGGCAGCAGCTGAACTCTTTTCAGCTGTGGGGCAGTAAAGTCTTTAGCCGCTACTACTAAATGTAACTGCGGTTGTGAATCAGAGGCTGTGCACTACAGGTGCCTGCTCTCAGGGGTGTGGTAGCACTGTCCCTACTGTGATGTCTCACCTGCAGTGTAGGTGGTGACTTGTTGGAGGTACTAGAACTATGTGTCACTGCTTGGAAGGTCAAGTATGCTTAATATGTAAAATCAAAAGCTTTAAGAACTGTCCTAACCTTCAGTGGTTCATTGAACCAATGCGATTAAGGCCCATGGATTTTGGTGGCCAACAGAATGAACAAAGCTGTGTCATGTAGCAGAACTTATTCATGTCTGGGTCTGGGATGTTGTGCCACAGTGTGGCGGGGGCATGTATTTTTAAGTGTGGTTACAAGATCTGTTTATAAGTGATGGACATTCCTGAAGCTGCACTGTAATACAAAATAAAAATAAAGAAGTTGTTATCCTTTGAGTAGTCAAGGTGGTGAAGTTGTGGTTCAGGGCTGGGCATTTCTCGTACTAAATTAAATTACACTGAACTATGAAAGATAGTTATTATAGATAAGAGCAGCTCAACTTCAGATGAGTTTAGGGCATCTGTGGGTATTTATGTGTGAGGGCAGTGGTGAAAGTGGAAGGGGGAGATGTCACAGAAGAAGTAGTAGTAAGAAAAGGTTACATCATTGGCTTATGAGTGGAAGAATGAATTAGGGATCTAACTGGTGGCAAGCAAAAGTAGAGGGGGTGATAAAAAAACTAAAGCTGTTTCGGGGTTTTTGCAAGTTGCAAATTAGTTGAGCTGTGGTTTTTATATTGTGTCCAGTTGAGATGTGTTTATTGTACAAGTGTTGCCTTCTAATGTATTTCTGGTGCAGGATGAGGGCTAGATAATCACTTCATGGCAGCTGAAAGCACTTCCCAAGTGAAAAAAAAGTAATAATAGGAGCAGGTCTGAAGTGAGCCATCTTATCACTGTGGCCTGGCCTCTTAAACATCCGCTGACACTGACTTAGAGCCATCATTCAGGGTGTTCCCCAGCAACATCAGCATCATGTAGGATGAAGGTAAATTTATCTCTGCCTGATACTCTTTCCAGAAAATAACTTAAAGCAAGGATTCCTTTGATGCTACCCTTCCTACAACCCCTTTACAAAATAAAAACATAGAGGTTTTGCTATATTTATTTTATGAAGCAGAACAGATTTTAAATATAAAATTAAGAATCTTGATTTATTTTTTTTTAATGAACCCAGTTGGATATACTGACTTCCATCACTTTGATTTGAGTAAGGTACTTAGAAAATGTCCATTTGATATCTCTAGCTCTCAATGCCTATCAGCCATCTTTACAATTAGATTGCAGGGGACCATCTGTCTTTCTCTGAGCTACTACAATTGCTTCACAATTGAGAAACTTTTGCCATCTCGGGGAGGTTTGTTCTGTGGTGAAATGTAAATTGCCAGAGCAATCTGCATTTTTAGGAACACCACTTGCCTTCTTGCCATTGCTTTGTGGCTACACTTCAGTTTGCTAAACTCAAAGATTAGAGAAAGAATAGAAAGGTTCTCACACTTGAAACAACCAAGAAACGTTGAGGGCCAGGCATTTACTTCCAGAACATACAATGCCAGTGTTGGCTAGAGGAGATCCAGGGACTCGTGCAGCTGATCGTTTGATTTGTGTTTGCAAGAGCAAACAAAACACAATAATATATGTGAAAGTCATACTGGGGAGAGGGGCTGTGTGTCCAGAGCTGGTGATAATTAAAGCCCCATTTTAACTTCACAATGCTTAGGAATGGTTGGATCACTTTGTGGTTAGTAGTAGAATCTACAGCAAAGATAACTGAATGTGAGCTTGTTAGGCTGAGCATCTCTTGTTTTATATTAACACCTGTTTGTTTTGGTAGAGATGACATCCATCGATCTGTGCCCCAGGTGGAGACTATTACTTCTGTTTGGTACAGTGCAGAGCCTGTGTGCTAGACTGTGGATTCCAGAGTGCTGTGTGTACATCCGATAGCTCTTTGTCATCTTCTAGGGTGAAATGGAAATACCTGGTGGCCCAGATTGGCCGAATAGAAAGACCTTTTAAAATCACCTTGCTGTATTCAAACTGTGGAGCACAAGAGACTGGAGTACTGGCAGTGGGCTCCTTGCAACTCAGGAACTGCTTTCACGGTATGTTGCGATACAGTCAGGTTTGGAATAGCCAAATTCTGGCACAGAACAGAGCATCCTCACCAAAACTGATGGAGTCAGCGAGATACAATCTAAGTGAAAGCTGAGTCTCTTCTGGGGTTTCTAATGGTGCTTACCTGTCAAGGGGAATATTTTCACATGTTTTATACATATGCACGCATGTGTATGTGCTCCAAAGGCAGAGCTGAAGCTCAGAATTATAGAACTGATTTTCAGCTTGACTTTGCTTGATCTTATTATGAGAAAACAGCAGGGCTTGTGCTGCATCCAGCAACAAGAGATGCAGGGAAAAAAAAGTCTTTGCATGGATTATTTTACCAGTTAACCTATTCCTTTGTTAAATGGTGATGTACAAGAGACTACCCTGAGTCACTAAAGCTTTTTTCCATACTGAGGCTCTGTCTTCCAAATTGATAAAGAAAAGAAACATTCATCTGCACTCCGTGGGGTCTGTTTCTTACTGCCAGGCTCAGAACCACTGTCTAAAAATGAAAATAATTGGGATGTAATTATTTTTTCTAAAAGTTCAGAAATCCTCAGTCCTGTTGTGAGTGTCATGCAAATGATCTTCAGTGGCTGTGCAGGACCTTGCTAATGTCATTTAGGCTTCTTGAAAGTACAGGAGTCTGCCAGTACAGCCAGCCTGCAGGTTGGAGACATAATGATCTTCACTTCCTGGGTTCCATGCATTAATGTAATGCTGTTGCCTCCGTTTTGCAGGCACTGTAGCAATAGCTTGGAACGTACTGCTTCAAATGTAAAAAGAGAATACTGGTTTCACATAACCAGTTGTTTCTGTGAAATATGTTTCATAATATATCCTGAGACTGGTTTTGATCATGTTAGAGATTTAATTTTATTGCAGTCGTTAATCTTTTAATTTAACAGCCATTATATTTTTAATGTAATTGTTTTGACAGTCATGGAGTTTCGAGGGAATGCACACAGCCTGAAGCACTGCGCTTAAACACTCACTCCCTAAATAAGCTGATGCATGTACCTAGCCCAACACAGTGTCATGAAGAAATACTATCTCAGACTGTGTACCTGGATTGCCACAGAAGTGTCCCTTTCTCTTATGGAATTTATTCCCTACCTTTCACTTTTTCTTCCAGAGCAGTAACAACCTGGAACTTCTGTGCAGAGCTCTGCTAAAATGGAGCAGGCTCAGAAGAGACCTACACAAACTGGCAGATCCATAACAGATCTGTGCATGCACACATCCACAGGGCAGGCTGAGTGCATCAAGTCTTGGTTTGGGGAAATACAAGACTTGAAAATTGTGTTTAGCCTACTTGCAGCCAGTCAAATGCTCCTGTAGTGTAGCTGACTAGACTAGTTGGGTGCATGAGTTAAAGTTCCTCCACGGTGAGCTGACCTGCTGGGGAAGCAGCTGTCTTCGCAGGCTGGGTGCCACAGAGCTGGCAGAGAAATGTGGCAGCAGCAGGAGTGTCAGTTCAGCTTGAGTCTTAATAGGGCACAGCAATGTGTCTGCCAGGACCAGTGCTCAGTGGGTATCTCTGCCTCCAGCAGCAGTATTGTGTGACATGGCACAGCTGCCTGGCAGGTGCACAGTGACAGGTGCAGAACTGAGAAGCACACCATGGTACAAAGCTGCGAGGTCTTTTATGAAAGGAACAGTGATTATCAGATAGCAGAAATGCATCTGAATACAATGCATGAAAGAGGCAGGAGTAATAAATTTGGTCTCCATGAGAGCTGAGGTGATCTGCAGGAATCTCAGATGCTGAGTAGAAACCTGCTGGGTAAAAAGCAGTGGTGAGTATCATTTGTCACCCAAAGCACACTTTCTGTGATCTTATGCACGAAAGCTGATACACCTAAAGGGTCATACACATTCTGCCAACTCATCTCTGGGCTTCTTTCTCTTTTTCTATTAGATAAAGAAAATCAAGATCTTTCTATATACGACAAGGGCTCCACTTTCCCCTGTCTTCATGGAGCTTGTGTCAGCCACCTACAAATCTGTGAATTCATCAGTGATTGTCCTTCCAAAAACCAGGAAGGAGTGAGGTGTGGTGAGTATGTGGCATGGCACTTCATGGGAACCTTTATCCCATTAGAAGAAATAATTTAGAATGAAAAATAAGTGAAATTGATTCCGTCTCTAGCTTAATGCAGTATTTTGTCTCCTGAATTAATTTAGCCTATTTACATTAATTACATTACAAAATTCTCTTTGAAAATCATCTTGTATAGGATAAAATGAATTTAGGTTGTTTGGTTTGGTTTTCAGAATATTGCAGTAAGGAGCTCAATTACCTGCCTTTCATAGTTGCTGCTACATCAGAGAATGGCAAAACCTCATTTACATGTTTGCAGCTAGATGAGAAATTCCTTCTGGACCCAAGACCTGAATCTCCCTTGAGTGGAAGGTGCTGATCATCTTTATAGCGCCAGCCACTAACATGGTTATAAACCTATCCCTCGAAGATCCCAGCTCAGAGTTCTTCTCAAGCATCATGACAGAAAACCCCCATAAAACAGTTTATGTGGTGCTGAGAAGCATAACTTAGCTTTGTAGCAAGTACAGTGGCGTAGAATAACCTGTTTGTTGGTCTTCCTTTAAGAGGACAAAGACAACTTTGTGATGCCTGCAATTTCATGTGAAGCAAGGCCTTTACAGACATAGGTCAGAGGTTTACCACTCTTTAAATTGCAAGAGCTGCAGTTTTGTAGAGTGTTTATAACGGGACAGACCTGCAAAGTCTCAAATATCTCCAGAAGCGAAGTGCTGGCTCTGATGGTGACTCTGTAAATAAATGAGACCTATTAATATTTTGCCATTGAAAAACCGCATAGCATAGGTTTGGGTAGTTTAGACAGTGAGTTTTAACTTCTGCTGCTCTTTGTGTTCTTCCATAATCAAGTTTCCCTTATTTTCCTTATTTTTCTTATTCTGCATCCTAGACAGTCTCCCAGAGGGCTCACATTGCTCTTTTGAAGAGGGTCCATGTGGCTGGACACTGAATGAAAGTGCAACATCCCCTTGGTCTATTCTGGGCTTTACTGAAATGATTCAAGATTACTCATTTGTAGGGTCTACCTTGAAAGCCACTGGTGGTAGGTTTCTCATAGTACATTCTCTGTGTGTGTGTGTGCATGTACATGTATATACAATAGCCTTGAATTCAGCTTTTTCATATTGGTTTAAAATTTTTGGCATCATTGTCAAATGAACTTTAGATTTCTAACATAATCCAAGCTTTCTCTATGAAACTAGTTCTGCAACAAAGTTAGCACAGCACCATCAGAGACTAGGATTCTTTACCATAAATATATATAACACATTTCCTTTGTATATACTTCTCCCAGCCTCTTTCCTCTTGCGTGCTATGCAACTGCGGAGTCCTTCAGCAGCAACATAATAGCTGCTGCATCACAAAGTAAAAAATGCCCAACAGAGTTAGGCAGCTTCTAGAAACACACCTTTTTGGAGAGCCTTGCCAGATTCTGTGAGAGAGTTAGAAAGAACATCACATAATCACATCCCAAGACCAAGTGATCATACACATTCTGTGCCACAGAACACCACAATAAAGAAAAAGTGTTGGATCATTTCCAGAACTGTCAGCTTGGTAAATAAGAAGGAGGATGCCAGATCCTTATGTGTTCAGGTTGAAAGTCAGAAGTGTTAGCACAGATAAGCCTTGCCTTGCAGCTCCCTGTCAAAATTGAGTGTCCATATGAGTGTTCTGTTTGTCTCTTGAAAGCTTGTATAAACTATCCATGGGAACAAAAGACTACAAATAAGCTCTTTCAGATCAGTGTTTGTCTCAGCAAGAGTAATTGATGCTAATTGTGTAAGAATTTGGGCTGATCAGGAGTCTACAACAGATTGTTGTGAATCTCTGTATGGGAACATACTTGAATGGTGTCTGAAGTTTAAGAGCCTATGTTCCATGAAAGGGTTTGAGAACTTGTGCTTCTGAAAGGCAGCAGAGTTCTTCTTTTATCCTCACTAATAGATTTGCTGTGAAGCCATGATTGTCATCTTATGTACTTTGTGCCTCAGTACACAATGATGTCAATTATTTCAAGAGAGTATAAAAATAAACCCCAAAATATCATCTTGTCTTTTCTGATGCACTTCTCTCTTCACAGGGCACTTCCTTTACCTGAGAGCAGAGAGCAATCAGACAAGTGGTATGGCCAAGGCTTACAGTACCAGCTTGCCAGCCAGTATTGCCACTGAAGACTACCAGGTAAATCACTCTGTCTTAGCACCTTCACAGAGTTAACCATTGGGCTGTAAGCACTGTTTGCACAGCTATCCCATTTTCCTGTGCCTCTGCACTGCCTGGAAAGCAGAAGAATTGGCTATACCACCCAGCTAGCTATTGGTTGAACGCTGGAAGGGAGAGGTGAGGCTCATCCCCAGGAAGTGAAAGCAGGAGCTGAGGTCAGCTCCTCAGCATGGAAACACCCCGGTCTAACTGTACTGACTACTCCTCTGAAGGGTGGCAGCTTCTGAATTGTATGGGGTGGCCTTGGCTCATGCAGAAGGGAGCTGGCAGTCTGAGCTGCTGAGCCATTCAGCATACCTGCTGTTGAGATTTCACTTCATAAATTCTGCAGTACTTCTGTAGGAGTTAACAGACTTGACAGTTTCTCTGAGAACAGAAGTGTGAGGTTAGTAGGCATTTGATTTTCCAAGAATAGATGGAGATAATAAACTTCTGTTCACATTTTTTAAAAAAATTTCAATAGGTAAGGGCAACCTGGTATGGTTAAAATCACCTAAGCTGTTCTCAGCCCTAATCTCTACAAAGAAAAAGAAAAGGAAGCTCTGATATTCTGGAATTAAAAGTATTAAATAGTCTTGTACTTAAAACACTTAGGAAAATTAAGCTGCAAGTTTGAGCTGGAGTCCAGCCCTGCTAGGGGAAGGCAGAAAGCTTTGATGCTTCCTAATTAGAGCTGGCAAAAGAAGTACAGCACATGTGCCAAAAATGTAACTTCAACATTTGTATTTCTTTATAAATCCAGGTCAAGTTTGCTGGGTAGTTCCAGCAAAATAAAATGTGTTTGGAAATAGATTTACAAAACCAGGAGAAGAATCAGTAACTCTTGGTTACGGTGTACAGGTCACACGAGATCTGCACCAATCCTTGCCTTGTCTTGGCAAGGATTTGAACCCACATTTCAGGAGCAAGGAACCTCCTGTGATTGTTGTAGCACCTGTGTGTGTGTTCCCTTTCCTGCCAGTGCTATTTGTGATATAAAGAGCAGCTGAGTGCTCAGAGCAGTGGTGGAAATAGCAATTGTCTTGTGATATGTGGTAAAGTGGAAGTGGTTGCTCCAAAGAGGTACAAGTCCTGCTTCAGAACACTCTTTGGCCTAGCCAATTAGGTTTCCTATGTGTCATATGAGTGCTGTGGTCTAGATGATTGCCTGTGACTTGGAGCAAGTATATTGATTGGGGTTTCCCCTCTCTGGAGACAGCCTAATTCCTTGTTTCAAGAGCATTTGGGGTAGGGCAGCTCTCCCTTCAGAATGTTTTTGTGCACTACAAAATGTCTGGATATCGACAGAGCCATATCAGTGCAACACCTTAGATTGGGTGGTTACAATCATAGAATGCTTTGGGGTGGAAAGGACCTTTAAAAGTCACCTAGTTCAACCTCCCTGCACTGTGCAGGGACATCTTCAACTAGATCAGGTTGCCTAGAGCCCTGTCCAACCTGACCTGGAATGTTTCCAGCGTCTGGGCTTCTACCAGTTCTCTGGGCAACCTGTGTTGGTATTTCACCACCCTCACTGTGGAAAAAAAATTCTTCCTTATATCTAGTTTGGATCCCCTCTCCCTTAGTTTAAAACCATTACTCTCTGTCCTGTTACAGTAACCTTGCTAAAAAAGGAGGGGTGATAGTAAAGATGAGGACAATCTACGTACTGAAAGGGCACATTTTGATCTCCCTGGAGCCTTGTTTTCTTCAGGATGAGTAACTCTGACTATCTCAACCTTTCTTCATAGTGGAGGTGTTGCATGCCCCTGATCACATACACAGCCCTCTTCTGGACTTGATCCCACAGGACCGTGTCTTTCCTGTGCTGAGGGTTCCACAGCTGTGCATAGTACTCTGGGTGGAGTCCCACCAGAGTGGAGTAAAGGAGGAGCATCACTTCACACAATGAGAATCCTTCGAATTTTTGACCTGTGGTTCAAACCCTTTCGCAGGAATCACAAAACTTTAGACCTTGGAAGGGACTTCCAGAGATCATTGAGACCAACCTTCCTGCCAAGGCAAGATCCCCTTGGGTAGTTTGCACAGGAACGCAAAAAGGGGACTCCACAACCTCTCTGGGCAGCCTGTTCCAATCTTTAAGCTAACCACTGAAATGTTGTTAGTATTGTCTTATTGCAATAACCCACTTCTTGTGGAAGCATTTAATCACAAAGCAGTTCTTGAGTCTGAGTCTATTCCCCTGCTTTACTACTTCTTGTTTCTGAAGAAGGTAACAAGGAGGCCAGTGCGCTCTCAGCCAGATTAGTGTCTGAGGCAATGGATATTTTCAGCAGTGGTTGGAGAACAGCTGCTAGACAGGAGTGTTGGGGTCTCCACTGAGAAAACATTGTGCTAGGAGCAGTGAATGAGTCATACATGAGCAATAGTGGGGGGTCCTAGTGGTGTGTGTGATTAAAAAATTTGACCCAAGATCAAAGGTTTGGTGTCTCAGATCCCCAGGCAGAGGAGAAATAAGTGCCTTTCCTTTTGTGTCACAGGATGCCATTATTTTTCTATTGCAGATCCAATTCTCAGTGCATGTTTTTGGCAGCTACAATGGTACCATCTCCTTCTCTGTCAGGGAAGAGTTAAAGGGAGCTCCGATCACCTTGCCAATGTGGGAAAGGGCAGGCAGCTGGAGTGATCACTGGTTTCTCATCACCTTACCAATGCCAGTGCTTTGGAACCGGTAAGAGCTCCATCAGCCGCATAAAGGGCTATCTACAGAGATTTAGTTACCCTCTTTGTTGTGAAACGTCACCTTCATGCCTTCTTCCAAAGACATTCCTAGTGAAAAAAATATG
The DNA here is from genome assembly GCA_013396835.1 of Psilopogon haemacephalus. NCBI lineage: Eukaryota > Metazoa > Chordata > Aves > Piciformes > Megalaimidae > Psilopogon > Psilopogon haemacephalus. The sequence continues at coordinate 687,241 of VWZI01005731.1, read as the reverse complement.
AGAGTGCTGCAGTTCTGCTTGCTGAGGGAATATCCTGTCATACATGAGAACACAGAGTGCAGCACAAGCACACGCTGTGTGCCTGCATATCCTTGCGCAGCTCAGGTACTGGAGATAGCAAGTGCTAGCACATAAAGCATTTCAGCAGGCTGAAGAAAACCAGTATAATCACCAACAAAGTGCACCCAGTAAAG
>VWZI01005731.1:666447-687013 GCA_013396835.1 Psilopogon haemacephalus | reverse complement strand
GGGGGGGGGGGGGGGGGTGGTCAAGTGATCGGTAAAAACACAGTTTAGCCAGTACAACTGTCTAGTCTAGGATCTGTATCAATGCAGCACAGGCAACTGGAGACTGCTCATTGTCACAAAGTGCCAGACAAGACTTGCACAAAAGTTTTGCTTAGTTTTAGATGTGGCAATTCAGTGTGACTTTGGCTTTCAAATTAAATAAAATATTGAAGACTTAACGAACTTCAACCCAGTCTAATCAGGTAATTCTTTTTCCTCACCCAGTGTCATTTGATCTCAAGCCACGTGGCTGGTGTTGGCAGCCGGTAATTTTGCACAACATAGATTATCATTAAATTGCTTCAATATGTTGGGTTTGCTTTGGTTTGGATTTCTGCATCTTCCTCTGGAAGGCCTGTTTCTTGTGGCACTTAAGAAAAAAATACCAAAGTTTCTACAGTGAATATTATAAAGGGGAAAAAAACAATTACCTATTGTTGGCAATAAATAACACCTCGTGGATTGGAAAGCATGAGAGAATCCCTTTTCAGCTCCCAATATTCTCTTCATCTTTGTCTAAGGGGCTAAGAGATTTGAGTCTGGATGTGATAGCAGTTTAGACCCAAGCAGCAGGGAAACTCAGAGAGGAAGAGAACGTTGTTTCACATGTTTTCTGGTTTAATTTCATTACTGCCTTTGCTCTCAGCATTATCATGCATTCACCATACGCACCTTTGCTGTGAACTATTCCTTCAGGGTAGGATAGGTCTGCATGCTGGCAGTATATTTAATATTCTTGTCTGACACAGTCTGGAGGCCTGTGGATTAGCATCTGTTTAGTTCTGAACAGTGAATTTAACCAGAATAGAGTTTTTCCACAGGCATTTTCACGTGGACCTGATCACAGCGAAGTCCTAGGGACTCCTCAGAGGTATTTAAGACCTTGTGATTCCTCTGATACATAATCCCTTATGCTCTTCTGCTGAAGCCTCCAATTTCTGCGTCAGCCCTCAGTTCTCGAGTAAAATGGATCTCGTGGTAGGAGGGAGTGGACAATAGGAGGCTTTAGGGAGTCAGCACCTGCATGAAGAAAAAAACCCCAAACACAACAGATATTCACATACTGTGATGTTTGAACAAGTTGGGCACTTAGACGACATGAAGGAAATAGGTAGGTCATGTGTGCATGTACTATGACAGCGTGTTTCAAGTAGTTCTATATTGTTTCAATTCATGTAAACTTTTTGGATGCTGTTTCCAAACAGATCTAAAACTGATGTGGCACAATAGTGTCAGTCACTATGGGTGAGGCTGAAACAGTTCAGTCTAGCAGGCAGAGCTGTGCTGCCTGAGCTAGCCAGGTGACTAACAGAAGTGATGAGAGGTCATGTGCTGCACACAAACAGAAGCAGCACACACTGTTGGAAGATGTTGGAGCTCTTTGCCCCAAATGAGGAAACTCTGATCTCTTTGCTTCTAGGACATTTACTCATTCCTGGACCTCTTGCTTTGTTCCTTCCATGTGTTACTCTTTTTGTCTCAACTCACCTGCCTCTGTGGTCACTCAGTGCCTTTCTTCCTTGTTTTTACACTCTTAGTCTCCTTTCTCCTTCAAGCTTCCATTCATCTCGTGCTTCTATTTGCAGTTTCCCTCTCTGAGCTCCTCCTTGCTTCTTGTTTCCACCCCTCTTCCTGCAGGCACTATGCCTTTGTGTGTTGGTTTCTTTAATTAGTATGACTCCCTTCCCCACACTTCCATTCCACACTCTTTCTAGTTATCTCTTGTGCCCCAGACCTACAGTAAATGTTTAATCCCAGTCTTTCCATTTGAGTGGCCATTTACTTGCCTCTCCATATCTCAGGCCAAATATCCCCTGCACATCCAGCTCAAGCTCCCCTGCTATAAAGTTTCCAATGAGTTCTTCAGCCTCCTGAAGATGCCACTTTATTCACTTTCGATTCAGTTTGGGCAGCCTTTTTTTCCTCTTATTTAGCAAAGTAAAGAAGGGCTGCAGAAGAAAAAAGCGTGTTCATTAATGTGGAAGGGCAGTTCTCACTTCAGGTACGTGAAGCAGGACCTGACACAGTTCATAACAGTACAAAAAGCACCATGTAACCCCAGACTTGAAGATATCCCGGGAAGAGGGTATCTGCAGGATTTTTTAAATTCTGCCAGGCAAGTACCAGGGATTTTACATTTTCAGGGATGCTTCACTAAAATTTGAATAGGTTCTCATTCAGATGGAAAAAAGGCTCATCCCTGCCATGCATCTCTATTCCCCACAAATTTCAGATTCCACTTTGAATACCTGGGAAACACAGAGCACTTAAAAAGTTGTCAGCATTTTTGGCCGTGGTGAAAATATAAAATCTCTTCACTGTTTCATCCTTAACACTGGCAAAACATACTGATGCCGTATCAAGTTATTCAAATAGAAAAGTTCAGCCTAAATCAGATTAATATTGGTGAAGTGGCAAACAATGGTAAGCAGAGGCATCTGATGAATGTTTCTGTACCATCCTACAACAGCTTGGTATAAACCTACATGGGTGACTTTTCTGTGTATTAGTGGGTGCTGACAGCGTTCCTGGTTAATGCAAACTCTAGGCATGATGTGCTTAGGGAATTTTTTCAGTATAGTGTTGGGGCTGGCCTGTTGTTTCCCTGTGTCCTCAACCTTCCAGAAACTTGTCTCCTTCTCTTGCTATGTGAAAGTCCTTTATTTTAACCTGTTTCCTTGAAGCAATGATAGCCAGTAGCAAAGTGAGTGGGAGGGGACAGATCACACAAGGGAAAGTGTTAGACATGAATGGCTTGATGGGGCCAGAAGGAAAGAAGCCTTAGTGGATAGAAGGAAGCAGCTATGGAAGAGATATATAAGCAGTTTTTAGCAACAGCTTCCTCCAGTGAATTTATTTCTCATGAGAGAATTAAGACAAACTACAAAGTTTGCTGACCAGCCTCCCACTAGGGCATGTAGCTATTGCAAAACCTGGTAATCAGCTGGCAAATTTGCTCACTTGGTTCACAGGATCAGGGCAAAAAAGGCTGCTATCAGGAGAAAATCAGACAGACAAAAGACCAGATATCAGAGAGCCAGAAAGTGTAATATACTGAAGTCAGCAAAATTAGCTCAGGGAGCAGGAACATTGGAAACCCCTCTGGCTAACACAGCACAGAGTTCAAAAGGCAAATTCCTCCCCTTTTTCTGAAATTATGAGGAAGGGGAAGCATACAAAGCCTAGCATTTGTGCCTGTTCTCATGCACTGGGAGTGCAGGATCGTTCCCCAGGCTCCCACTTGTACTCTGCTGGAGCAGAAATCTGCCTTGAAGCACAGTGTCAAGGGCCCTCTCCTGCTCTGACTCTGTGGACCAGACACAGCAGATTGACCTGATCAAAAGTATCCTGCCATGGGGGTACCTTAAGTAAGGGGGTAGGCTGCAGTGCTCTGTCTATGGCTGGGGGTCCTAAAAGTGCCCTAGTCCTGGGCTCAGGGTACTATGACTTTCTTTTCCACCGAATGGCTGGAGGAATTACTGTCTTGTGTAACTGAACGTTCGTACAAGGTCCGAAAATGTTAAAGTATGGCTAAACTTGCTAATAAAGAGGCAAGTTTCTGTAGTAAGGACATCTAATAGCAAATCTCCCTGCTAACCCTGTAGCTAAGAGAGTGGCCATTCAAGAGACCCTTGATTTACATTTGCCACACCAACACTTACTCCCAGAGCACTCAGATTGTGTAGGTGTGAATTTCGTTCAAGCACAAGGAACCATTCTTGAGCTGTGAGAAAAGCAGCTTATCCCTAAAGGTTTTGATGCAGCTATGCAACGTTACATCAACTGTGGATATAGATCAACATTTGGCTGGTGGGTGGAATACGTACACATACTTTATTGCCACTCATTTTGGACGAGTGTGTTTCCCAGCTGAATGATTAATGTGTTAGGCAGGTCAGTGTTTGATCTTTCATGAATCATCTTTGAACTTCACCAGTGACAGCAGAAGAGGTCCCCTCTGTATGTTTTTAATAAGCTGTAAATGGACTGGACATGAGACATCTGTTTATTTCTGAAATTTAATGAAAAGCAATTCAGTCCTATCCATTAAAAAGAGATCCTTCAGCTCATTTTCTTTCTTCCTTGTGAATTCAGAATGTGGCAACACACCTGGGACATGGCAGACCTCCTAGATAAGTAGCTAAACACCTGGTCTTAGCAGAAAAATATGAGACAATCGAGAAAGAGAATGCTTCAGGGAGTTACCAGCTGATAATTGAAATTTTGAATGCAGAATTTTAAAAGGCAGAAATTGAAAACGTCCTGACCTTCAGCTGAAATAAACTCCTGTCACCTTGCTGAGTTACACTGGCCGAGGGTCAGGCCCAAGAATCTGGATTATTTAGATGTTGTTCTGTTTAATTTTTATTCTGGCTACCTCTTTAGAGATGGTAAGAAGGAGATTTTTTTTTTCTCCTTTCTTTTTGCACATCTCATTCCATGACTGTTGATGTTGAATAAGCATGCTTGTCTTTTTATGACTGGTGGTGAGGGACAGTAGCTTGCCTTTCTACATGTGTGTGCAGACAACAGCGCCCTCATTCTTGGTCCTCATGAAATTATGTCAGTATATGTGGTGGTTAATCCTTGTTAACTGTTGACGTGGGATAAGATTTCTATCAGCCCCTTGTGGCTGCTCAGCAGGCCTTGTCTGGAGGAAACATTTTAAATAATCATTACCATGATTTGACGATAAGGGAATATTGTGTTTTTAGTTTGGGGGGGTTGTTTTTTTCTGTTTGGTTGGTTGGCTTGGTTTTTTGGTTTTGCTCCTTTACCTCTCTTCTCTAAAACTTCTGTCTTATTGCAAAGGTTTCAACTGCAACTCTTGGCAACCTGGGGCTGGAATTCCCAAGCTGACATTGCTGTCGACAATATTACATTTGGACTGGACTGCTTCAGTAATGGTGAGCCACAAATGTTGCAACATTCCTTAAAGAATTTGATAGGATTAGCATCCCCCAGATTCATGATACAGGTGCTCTGTACTTCCCTCAGAGTGCACGTGGGGAGAACAGCACCATGCCATTTTGTCTCACACCTGCCAAAGACTGCAAGTGGAGGCAATTTGACAGTGTCAGTCTCCCAGTGCTCTCTCTCTCTCTCTCTCTGATCTGGGATATCCTGTATCACACAGTTAAGACCTGTGTGTCTTGGCGAGAAACATCAGACTTGTTCCTCAGTCTCTAAATGGGAAGGATTACATCACATAGTTCAGCAGTCCCTGCCGACCTAGGCACCCTGGCACTTGATAGCTGGAGGGAATTTGTTGAAATTGAAGGGGAAAGTCACCATATTTTAGTGAAGCAAAGGAAGAAAACAAAGGAATAAAATGGGTCTCTGACAGTGAAGTTTAGATTATTGCAACAAGTTTGTTTTACTCTGCAAGGAGGTTCATCAATTGTCGCTGCCAGAGATGTAAGAGATGTGCTTTCTTTTGCTTTATTACTGCAAATGTGACCAGTGACAATATATTCCACTGAAAAGTCAAGCCAATGCTACCCTCTGAAGAATGTTAGCAAGAGCTGGATTTTCCTTGCAGACAACTGAAAAGACTTTGGGTACTTTGAAACACTTGCAATTACTACAAACTGCCTTTTTTTTTTTTTTTTTTTTTTCTTTGGGGAACACCCCTCTTTTTTTTTTTTTTTTTTTCCTTGGGGAAAAGACCTCTATGTTCTATTGCAAAGGAACTGGAGAATATGGGGCACTTGAATTCTGACTCCTGTTGCAGAAAAATGTGCATCAGTGGTCCTGTGCCACTCTTGCTGTATCACCACACCAGTATGTCAGTGTGTCCCTGGAGATGTTAGCTATAACCTAGGATGACATAGAATCATAGAATACACTGGGTTGGAAGGGGCCTTTAAAGTCATCTAGTCCAACACTTCCCCTACAGTAAGCAGAATCATCTTTAACTAGATCAGGGAATCACAGAATCAAACATTCTGGTTGGAAAAGACCCTCAGAATCACAAAGTCCAACCAATATCCCTACTCTACAAGATGCACCCTAAACCATATCCCTAAGCACCATATCCAGGGTTGGTGACTCCACCACTTCCCTGAGCAGCTCTTTCTGGGAAGAAAATGCTTCCTAATGTCCAGTCTAAACCTACTCAGTGGCAGTTTGAGGCCATTCCCTCTTGTTCCATCACTATTTACCTGTGAGAAGAGACCAGCACCATCCTCTCTGCTACATCCTTTCAGGGAGGTAGCAGGGAAGGCTTATGTCAAAACAGACCTGTGTCAAAAGTTCATCAACAGAAGCCCCTTTTGCCTGCAACCTTTGTCTGATTCAGTCTCCTGTTTTCTGTCCCTTTGTGGTCACTGAAACCACCCTTCCACAAAACTTCTGAGAGACTTTATACCTCTGGCTCCCAAGCACTTCGGGACCTCCACGCTAACACTTCATTTTCAAATCTTTTGAGAAAACTGAAGGGGGGTGATTCCAGATGCTCTTGTGCCAGCTGATATGCACCCAGCTGCTAGAGTTTACTGCCCTCCTGAGAATAAATGCAGCCTCTAGTTTACCCACTGATATTTTACTGGCCCTGGTGCATGGATGTATCCTTTGGCAAACAGGAGGGGCGTAAACGTCACTGCAGCAATGTTGTCAGAGCTTGTCCATTAGCCTGCTAAGTAACTCCTCAATTAATGTAAATTGCAGTGATGTCCAGGAGCAGCTTGCACTTACCCCATCTGAAGGTGTGACCTAGAGACGTGTGACTCATGCAGAAGAAAGAATCATGAGTAAAAATGTTTCTCAGAAGCCTCGCACTTGCCACTGTTCCTTGAATCCTCTTTGCAAATTGACGTTTTCTCGCCTTTGCAAGCAACTCCCTTGCATTTGTCTTCTCAGGACTTTAATTCGGTTAGATTGCAGAGAAGCCCAGCAGCTCTGCCATGTTTTCAGTAATGAAATTATATCTCCCTGGCAAGGAAAGGTTTCAAATGTCAGAGATGGAGCCAATTAAGATCCAAGCAGTGAATTCTTTGCATGAGGGCAGTAGGAAGGATGTATGGAAGGAAGGAAGAATTTGCTGCTTGGTAGGGCATAAATATTTTCTCTATCTATTTCAATCCTCTAGCTAAATTGCTGTACAAAACCCAATGCAGTGTATGAAAGCACTGCTTTGTGTGTATGCAGGCTGGGAAAGAAGGTGAGGCTTTCCATGTACCTCAAAATCGAGAGGAAAAGTTTGGTAAGATTTAGGGTAGTGAGGACAGCTCAAAGGTCATCAAGAAAGACAAAAAAAACAATCAGATCATTCTTTGGATGGCAGCCCCTGGGCAGTGACAGATGTATTCCGTGTGAAAAGGGAATACCTTCTAATTCATACCACCTCCTTGTATAAGACAGTGTCACAGAGTGGGTGGTATAAGTTTGCCTCGTTGTGAGAACTTTTAAGGGACAGACATTTTCTCATTTTACTTAATTAGTTCTTTCATACGAAGGGATATGCATTTTGAGTGTCTAAATATGAAAATTTGGGCTGGCATGGTAAATAGAAGGCTAATTGTTGCCCTCCTCACCATTTATGCATGTAGTCATTGCTTTTATTATTATCTTTTGATGTTTCAATTATTATATTGCTCCAACTAAGATCACAGGTCTAAGAAAGTGCACTCTGATGCCCTGGTCTGGGGATTACATTTCATTCTGTGCATCGTTTACACTTTTCCAAGAGACTGGTTTATAAATGGGGAGACTGTCCAAAGGGAGCTTTTGTATAGCACATCTCTAGGTCTTGTCTTTGGAGTTCCCAGCCCAAGGACTGTTGACCTGCCAGGCTCGACGCTTGAGGAGAATGGGGATGTGGGGGTGTCTGCGGGGTGTGTGTGTGCTGGTTGGTTCAAGCCTCGTTGCTGCTTCATTTCAATTATTTCAGAAGGTGTTGGGTAGAAATTATAGAATCATAGAATGGTTTAGGTTGGAAGAGACCTCAAAGATCATCCAGTTCCAACCCCTCGTCATAGGCAGGGACACCTCCCATTAGATCAGGTCGTTCAAGGCCTCATCCAGCCTGGCCTTGAACACCTCCAGGGAGGGAGCAGCCACAACCTCCTTGGGCAACCCGTTCCAGTGTCTTGCCACCCTCATTGTGCAATGCAACAGATCAGCTGAAGGGATGAGGAAGAGGGAAGCAGGCGGCTTCCTCCTTCTCTATCCATGCCAAAGCAAACTGGAGAGGCTTTCAGGAGAACCCTAAACTCCACCAGTAAAGTGGAATTTCTAAGGAGACCAAGCAGATTTTGAGGATCCTGTGGTGCACCTTACTGATTAATCCCAGCCATGTCAGTCAGTATCTTTTTTCCCATTGCGCTCCTAGAGACAGAAGTAGGAGTTACTTTAGCTCTTTGCCTCCAAGATATACCATGTCTTTCTCTTACACACTTCCCTCCATTCATTTTCAGCATTAGCTAAATCCTGAAGAAATTAGTCTTTTGGTCTTCATATTTTTCTGATATAAGTACACCTTCATATGAGTTAAGTCTCGCTCCCTTCCGTTAACCTACAGTCAACATGTGCGCTGTCAGAGGAGGAAGTGGAACCTAAGATATTCTTGAACACCAGCCCCTAGACCCCAGGGCCACACCACTTTTGTAAAATATTCCACCTTACAGTTTCATATCTGACAGTGCATAAAGTATCAGCCTTCTACAAATTAGTGGCTCCTGTGGACAGAGTGAGGCTTGTCTGGCAGCTTGTCTGCTGCTGAGCACAAGGGGACAGAAACTTTCTTTCAGCACGCAAGGGTCTGACACTGTTTGGAGAAGGAGGAAAGGCTTTTATTTGGAAATGAAGAACCACCTTAGGATACTCAGTTGGGATGCTCGAAAACACTTTGCAGAGGCACACAGACCAACTCTGTTTCAGAGAGTAATTTGCATTCCTTTGCTCTGGCAAACATAACCAGACTTCTTCTATGCCACTGAGTATCTGAAACTGTTGTGACCTTTGGGGTTTGTAATTCAGTGGAGTCCTTGGGAGACCAAGCATCTTTTCTGGCCATAAACTGTCCTTTACATTTGGTTTTCCTTCTTGTCTTTGATCCAGTTCATTTGTTTGGGGTTAATTTCATTTTTCACTGCCTTGACAACTTCATCCATTGAAGTTCTCTATCTCAATATGAACAGAGCGTGTCAGTACAAAGCTTCCTTTTACCTCCATCCATCAATGTGCTTTCAGTCAGACCTGGGGGGAATATTCTCAGGAGTAAAATCTCTGCAAGGTCTCCATGCTTCAATTAGTTGTTTGGCCTTTCTGACACAGCTAACAAGGGTGTTAATTATCGCTATTTAGAGCAGTGGCTTTGCAGCAGAGATAATTGACCAGCTGGAACTGAGTGAGCCTCTTTTGAATAGAGCATCAAACAGCTGTTAGATTCTCACAACTGGAACAAATTGAAATATTTGTCATGTTTTTCAACTGATGAAAAAATGTTCGGTATTAAATTAACTGAGAGCTCATAAAATGGAAGGAAGTCTCTCCTTTTTTCTTATAGAGATTTTCCAATCAGAGATGTGCATAGAAGTGGGTAATTTAACTATCGAAACAGGATGCTTGTAGATTACAAGGCAAGGATTCAGTTTTTACCTTTTCCTGTTATGAGGCAGCTTTGGTTGTGTGGTGTTCCCAATGTGTTCAGATGTTCTGGATCAGCAGTGGCTTTGAAGACCATCCTCTCTAAGAAGGGGCTGATTTTTAAAGGTCGGTTTCACTGGTCAGAAATACAGCATTTTGTTCCGTGCTTTTTCAGAAAGGGATTTTTTTTTTTTCCTTAGCTGCATATATTAGTGAGACGTAATTTTATTTAGCTTTTTATTCTCTAAGCAAGGTCTGAGGTGCTCAAAATTCGTTGCTGGTTTAGTTACCATGAAACCATTCAGAATCAAAGATAACAATTTTTTATATCACTCTCCTTTACACCTCTGTTCATTTGTCCATTCAGACTTGTCACCTGTCCCTTTGAACAGTGAAACATCAATAGCTGCCCTCTGTTTTCCCACATTATGCTTTTCCTAAGGCCTTTTGTGCAGTTTGTTGGCTGAGGAGCTTATCCTGCAGGTGAGCCTGCATGGAATAATATGTTCAAGTGAAGACTCAAGACTTAGGCTTAAAAGAATAATAGAAGTTTGTGATGGTTTAAAATGCCTGTTTTGCCCAAGGTTGTTTTGTTTGTGCTTGGGTTTTTTTTTAACCACATGATTGTACTTGGTTTGTTCATGTGGTCTTTAAATTTTCCATCTCTCTCTTCTACCTTCCTTTAATCTGTCTTATTTATTCCACAAACTGTTACAGGAAGACAAGCAAATGATGCTGGTAGGAAGCGCCAATATCCACGGGAGATTAACATCTTGGATGAGCATCTTCTGAACCCCCTGGAAGAGCCCTCCCTCCCAGGTATGTGATTCAGTGCCAAAAAACTGTGTCTTGGCTATAAAAGGTGGCTCCTTTCTCATCTCCTGTGTGTGATTTGCCTCCACTGTAGTAATAGAGCAGTGAAATATAATCTACACCAATGACAATGAGACCATGTCAAGTAGTCTCTGTTGGGCTGTAGGGCAGCAGTTTGCTGGGGCCTAACTCAGCAGTCCTGTAATAGGACTATTAAACCACCTCTTTCAAGGAAAGGCAAGTCTTTAAGTAAAGAAGGTTTAAGTAAAAACAGAAGCTTCATAACTCGGATTTGGAGTTCACAAAAGCCAGGTCAGGTACAGAAAGCTGGGATTAGATAGAAATGATCTGCTGAATGTAATGAGAATAGAGATGTAAAGATGAAGATCCGGAGAGTGGAAGTAAATGAGGATCTGGAAATCCACTAAGGAGAAAAATAGGATGAAAAACTGGAATAGGGAACACTGGGCACCAGTTTACTGATAGCCATAGTGACTGCTGCTCTGGGGGACAGGTAAAAGTCATGTCAGTGAGAAAAGCTGTCTAAAGGAGAGCCTCAGGAAGAGGAGTTTGTGCTTGAAGCTTCTTTACTGCCAAGAAATACTCGGATGTGACTGGGTCGTCTCCTGAAGCCTGTGTCCACCTAAAATGTAGCAATCTGTACTGTCTTCACATTAGCTCCAGGGGCAGAGATTTCTCTATCCCAATGAACTAACTGTTTGTGCACAGAGTAGCATCCCTGTCTCAGAAAGCTTTGCTTGCTTTTCCTTTAAAAAACATCAGAATTTTTCTTTTAAAGATATGTGTTTTTGTTTTTTTTTTACTACTATCTTAATTGAGCTCTTAGACAGTTCTGCTTCTGACTTGGGCCCTTGTGCATGCACTGGATCATACAATTTTTAGGTATGTCATTGAGTAGTTTTTTTCTTAGACCCCATCTCATTCACAAGATCACAGGATGTTAGGGGTTGGAAGGGACCCAAAGAGATCATTGAGTCCAAGCACCCTGACAGAGCAGGACCAGACAATCTAGTACAGACCACAGAGGAATGCATCCAGACAGTCCTTCAAAGTCTTCAGAGAAGCAGACTCCACAATCTCTCTGGGGAGCTTGTTCCAGTGCTCTGTGACCATTACAGTAAAGAAGTTCTCCCTTGTGTTGAGGTGGAACCTCCTGTGCGGCAGCTTACATACATTGCTCCTTGTCCCCCCTCCTGAAACCCAACCCTCAGATGTTTATAAACATTTATTAAATCCCCTGTCAGTCTTCTTTTCTCCAGACTAAAAAGTCCCAGGTCCCTCAGCCTCTCCTCATAAGGCAGTGCTCCAGTCACCTCATCATCCTTGTAGCCCTCCCTTGGATTCTCTCCAGCAAATCTCTGTTCCTCTTTAGCCGGGAAGCCCAAAACTGAATGCAGTATTCAAGATGATGTGTCACCAGGGCAGAGCAGAGGGCGAGGAGAACCTCCCTTCATCTGCTGGACACACTCTTCCTAATACACCCCAGGATCCCATTGGCTTTCTTGGTGACAAGGGCACGTTGCTGTCCCATGGTTCACTTGTTATCCATCAGCACTCCCAGGTCCCTCTCCACAGGGCTGCTCTCCAGCAGATCACCTCCCAGCCTGTACTGGTGCAGTTTATTATTCCTCCCCAGGTGCAGCACTCTGCACTTGTCCTTGTTGAACTTCCTTTGGTTCCTCTGTGCCCAGCTCTGCAGTCTGTCCAAGTGTGACTGGATGGCCACACAGCCCTCAGCTGGATCAGGCAAGCCTCCCAATTTGGTGTCAGCAGTAAACTTGCTGAGCAGATTCTGCCTGTCTGTCTATCTGTCCACTCATCAATGTCATTGATGAGATATTGAACAGGACCGGACCCATCACTAATCCCTGTGGGACTCCACTGGTTACAACTCTCCAGCTGGACCGGGCACCATTGAACACCACTCTCTGAACCAGTATCTTGTAACCAGTTCCTAATCCACCTCACTCTCTGCTCTTCCATCCCACACTTCCTGAACTTGCTCACTAGGATGTCCTGGGAGACAGTGTCAAAGGCCTTGTTAATGTCTGGGTAGACTACATCCACTGGTCTCCCTGAATCTACCCATTCAGGCTTTGGCCTTCCTTGTTGCCTTCCTACATGCTCTGACAACTTCTCTATAGTTCTCCCAGGTAACAAATCTCTTCTTCCATCAGTTTATTTTTTCCCTGAGATTTCCATCAGGAGGTCCTTGCTCAGTCATGCAGGTCTCCTAGCATGTCTACCTGATTTTTTACTCAAGGAAACACACCTACCTTGGGCCTGGAGGAAGTGGTCTGTAAAAACTAACCAACTTTCTTGGGCTCCTTTACCCTCCAGGGCCTTAGCCCATGGGATTTCTTCAAGAGTATCTCTGAAGAGTATTGAGTTAGTCATGCAGAAGTCCGGAGTTGTGATCCTACTTGTTGCCCTGCTTCTACCTTACATAATACTAAATTCCACCAAGTTGTGATCACAGTCACCAAGGCTGCTCCTGATCTTAATGTCCTCAACCAGTGCCTCTTTATTAGTTAATACAAAGTCCAGCAGTGCACCTCTCCGTGTTGGTTCCTCCAATATCTTCACCAGCAAGTTATCATCGATACACTGCAAGAGGCTTTTGGACTGGCTGTGTGTAATGGTTGGTTAAATAATTGATGGGAGATATTTTTTCAAAATTGATATTGTTTATTAATTTTCTATATTCCAAACTCTCACCACCCCTACCACTAATTTGAATAATAATCAGTTCTTCACATGGTCATTAAAACTTTATACAGAGGGAGACAAACAGGGAATCTGGAATACTTAAGACACAGAACTAGCAACAATATAACAAATGTTAAAACTGGAAGGAGATTCTTAGTTTCTTTGTACCTCTTGCCCACCAGGGCACTCAAGAGGCTCCTTTCCGCTGCTAAGACAGAAGGTGTTCGAATTCACTTAAGAATTTATAGAATTTTGCTTAAGATTTGCTAAGAGACTTTTGAGTGTTTACTCACAAAATAGTCTCTTGAGATTTTTGGGGCTGCATTATAGTATCAGATGGTACCCAAGGCACATGGAGGGGTTGCTGTCGGTGTCTTCAAAGCCATTAGAGGCTTTGGAGTTTTCCCAGACTCTTTTCTCAGGAAGCTGGGGTGTCTAGTACAGTCTCTGACCTGGTTCCTCTTGACTTCTGACAGCTGGAAACTTGCAGAGGGGCAGGCAGAATGCAATGAGGCAGGAGCACAGAGAGCATGTTGAGGCAGAAGCAACAATAGCAGTAGTAGCCCCTTATGTTACCTGCTTTTCCCTTTTATTCCTGCAGCCCAAGTCTAATGGGCCTCTGGACATAGATTAGCCAATCAGAATGGCACTTTGCTAAAGCCTGACCATATTAGGTGAAACCAGGGCTTTGTTTTTCCCTTTCCTGTGGTTGCTTCCCCCAGCAAAGAAGGAGAGGGAGCAGGGGAAGATGTGTGGGCAAGCCAGGACATGTTCAGGCCTATTTTGGCCTATTTAGGCCTACCATGACACTGTGCCTCCTAGCAAATATCAGGGTGATCAAAGTCACCCATGACTACAAGGGATTTGGGCTAGAGGCTACCTCCAGTTAACTGTAGAAGGCCTCATCAACATCTTTCTCTTGGTTTGGTGGTCTACAGTAGACACCTACAACAATTTCACCTCCCTTACCACATCCCTTAATTCTTACCCACAAGCTTTCAACCTGTTCTGCCTCCCCCCTTGGATAGAACTCAGCACATTTCAGTCACTGTCACACATAAGGAGCATCCCCCCCATTTCATCTTGCTGGTTTATCCTTCCTGAACAGTACAGAGCCACCCATGACAACATTCCAGTCACAGGAGCTGCCCCACCATGTCTCAGTGATGGCAATTACATCATAGTTATTCAGTCTAATGCAGATCTCAAGCTCCTCCTGCTTATTCCTCATACTCTGTGCGTTGGTATATAAGCATTTCAGGGAGGGAGTTAGTCCATTAGCTTCCACTCTTGCTGTTGGGCCACTCCCGTGGCCACCAACCTAGCAGTGAGCTCCGAGTGTGCTGATGATTCCTTATTACTTGATTCATCTCTGTGAGACTGAGAAGTCAACATGGATATGTTGATGTCTTGAGCAAGGGTTGTGAAATGAAGGAGATGTTGTGGAAATAAAATAATAATGCTTAAAGAGAGCCAGGAAAAACAATTGCTTGGAGCTGAAGGGTGCCTGTTGAAAGTAGCAAGAAGCTGTTCTGACTGTTGATGCTGCCACAGGGTTCTTGTGCAAACCTCAAGACCAGTCACTTAAAACTTCCACTGTCTTTCATAGATGGTTACTAGTTGTAATAGGAAATGTTTTCAGCCTCTATTTCTGTATATATGCTGCAGTTTTATCTGAAAAGTTGAATAATATCTCCCTGCTTCATGCTGGCACAAAGAAAAGTTATGTCACTTGGTTAACCTCTCCTCAGAAGTCCCATCCTCCTCCCCTTTTCCTAACTAATGGGATTTATCTGCAGTTCATGATTTATTAAATACTGTGCAGAAAGTAAGTGGGGTGTGTGTGTGAATCAAACAATGAGTTATAAAAGCACTAACTGCACTATGACTACAATAAAACTGGGATAATGTAAATAATCTGTGATCATATAATTAGAGGTGGATTCTCTTGTGAGGCAGACTAATTTAAGTTGAACAGACTCATTTAACTTTAACAGATACTGGCTTCCAAGTTCTCAACATTTGTAATGCTTTTTTTTTTTTTTTTTTGCTATGGTTATAATATGAAGAATATGGTCAAATAGTAGATAGTATACTCTGCTGCAAGTCTGTCTCCTGATCATCTGTTTGTTATATAAAAGTCAGGAATGCTCTTTATGAATAACAACTGATGGCAATTTTGTTATTGAGGGATCATTAAAGAAAGGCATCATCAGGAACAGCTGTTTCTTTCCATGACATTTGCTCTGTAGTTGTATAGTTCTATGAGTTATAAAGTTATGGACTCATAGACTCACAGAAAGGCTCAGGTTGGAAGTGACCTCAGAGATCATCCATTCCAACCTGCCCACATGGGCAGGGATGCCTCTCAAATAGACTTGGCTTTGAACGGCGCCAGGGAGAAGGCAAATTTAGCAAACATCATTTGTCTTACTAAACAATGGTAGTTACATATTGTCACACACATTAAGACAGATAAAAGTCTGCATAAAAACTAATCACAGTGGCACAGAAGCAATTACAAATTATGTTTATTTATCTGCCAATGGTGTGAGTTCTTTCACATCTGAGGAATAAAGGGAAGCTTACATTTGCCCCAATTCTTTTTTTCTTTTGGTCACAGGGGACACATCTGTTGTTCTCTGGTGGTTCACAACATGTGGTGCCAGTGGTCCACATGGGCCAACTCAAGCTCAGTGTGACAGTGCCTATAGGAACAGCAATGTGTCAGTGACTGTGGAGAAAGAGGGCAGGCTCCGGGGAGTGCAGGTCTGGAGAGTGCCAGCCACAAACCGATACAGGTGAGTATCAACATGTGCTGGAGGGGCAGCCACCTTTACTGCTTTTGTTTGTGGAGTTTCAGCAGATGTAAGTGCACTGAGTGGATGGAGGGGGCAATGAAGTAGGAGAAAAGTAGGAGTTCTAGGTGTGTGGGGATCTGTGCTGGACATGAAAGGGTGGAGTGATGACCTAACAGATCAAGAAAGAAGAGAGTATAGGAATGCAGTTAAGTGGAACTGCAACCACCATTTCGGTCCTGAAATGGTCCTCTAGATTTGGCTATGCCAGCTGAAGCTATCTGCTCCTGAAGTCTCTGTATCCAGTGCTCTGGTGTAGAATTGGTCTGTCCTCTTAAGCAGTCTAGCTACTCAAGTCCCAGACAAAGAATAGCTGTGAGATGCTGCAACAGGGGAGCCTGCTCTGAAGCAGAGACTACTTGGAAATGCAGGCTGGGGAGAGCTTGCAGGTGGAGTTGCTTTGGGGATGAGAATTGTGAGATTTGTCTCTTATTTTTTCTTTCAGGATTTCTGCCTATGGAGCAGCTGGGGGAAAGGGAGCCAAAAACCACAATAAGAGGTCCCATGGGGTCTTCATCTCAGCCACCTTCCAGCTGGAGAAAGATGAGCTGCTGTACATCTTAGTGGGGCAGCAGGGAGAGGATGCCTGCCCTGGGGTGAGGGCCACACAAGTGCATGTGGACAGAGACTTTGCAAATATGATTCAATGAGATTCAGTGGGTGGCTTGGGTTTTGGTGGTAAGTGATAGAAATCACAGAACTCAGCAAGGAAATCCAGTGAGGAGACTGAGAAGAACCAATAAACTAACTTAGACAGAATCTAAAAAAAAAAGAAGAATATAAAGAACTCTAAAAAGGAAAACAATCCCAAGATGCACAAACAAAACCATAGGAAATGCATAGGGACTTTCCTTTAAGCTCCCAATGTTTGAAATAAATTCTTCATCAGCTTCCTTCTGCTTATTTTAAGCAAGGAGCTAGTAGGTGAAAGTTGCATGCTCCCTCTCTTGCTCTTCCACAGCTTAGGTTTCTTTCTGTCTGCCAGGATTTAGACAATTTTACTGGTTTTTTTTTTGGAAGCATCCAGCTGCATTGCTGCTGCACTGTATTAGATGCTCTTGAAGGTTAGAGGCTAAAGCCTGAGTCCAAAACCAGTGCAAAACTTCCTGCTATCTACAGTGCTCTCTGAATTAGGCATTTGTAATGACCAAAACCCCACCTAGGAGAAACAGAAACTGATAATCTGCATCCTTGTATACCTGTCCTTTGATGCCAGACCAAATGGTTTGAAAGACCTTTTATCATTACGGCTCAAAAGGTTTTTTTTTTCATCATGAAATCTCTGGTACTGCCTCTTTTCATGAATGTCAGGACCTGCCCAGGAACAAAGCTTCTTTTCACAGAATCACAGAATTAATCAGGTTGGAAAAGACCCTTGAGATAATCAAGTCCAACCTATCACCTAACACTATCTAATCAACTAAACCAAGGCACCAAGTATCACATCCAGTCTCTTCTTAAACACCTCCAGGTACGGTGACTCTACCACCTCCCCAGGCAGCCCATTCCAAAGTAAATCAGTCTTTCTGTGAAGAACTTCTTCCTAACATCCAGCCTAAACCTGCCCTGGGGCAGCCTGAGACTGTGTCCTCTTGTTCTGTCACTGGTTGCCTGAGAGAAGAGACCAATCCCACCCAGCTACAACCTCCTTTCAGGTAGTTGTAGAGAGCAATAAGGTCTCCCCTGAGCCTTCTCTTCTCCAAACTGAACACCCCCAGCTCCCTCAGCCACTCCTTGTAGGGCTGTACTCCAGCCCCCTCACCAGCCTTGGTGCCCTTCTCTGGACACATTCAAGCACCTCAACATCTTAAATTGAGGGGCCCATAACAGGACACAGTACTCCAGGTGTGGCCTAACCAGTGCTGAGTAGGGGGCAGAATGACTGCCCTGGTCATGCTGGTCACGCTATTCCTGATACAGGCCAGGATGCCATTGGCCTTCTTGGCCACCTGGGCACACTGCTGGCTCATGTTCAGCTGTCAATCAGTACTCCCAGTTCAAACCCTGCCTGGCTGCTCTCCAGCTACTCTGTCCCCAGCCTGTAGCACTGCATGGAGTTGTGGTCAAAGCGCAGAACCTGACACTTGGACTTGTTAGAACTCATGGTGTTGGACTGTGCCCACCTATCAAGGTCACTCTGCAGAGCCCTCTTTCCCCACAGACAGCTGAGCTTTGGGATGCATACACTGTTCCTGTAGCCATTCCAAGTTACCATTTACCTTGCCCAGAGCATATGATGCATTATCATAGAGTCATAGAATAGTCTGAGTTGGAATGGAAGGGTTATCTAGCCCAAGTCCCTTACCCAAATACTGCATAAGATCCTAAACCCATCTTTTTTTCTCTTTAGATAGTTTAAAGATTGTATCTATCTAAACAAAATATACCTTTGTGTCTGCATTTCCTTTTACAGTGCACTTCCTAGCCTGAGGTCACAATCTGCAAACCAGTCTTTACATTTCATTACTTCCTCTTCAAATTGCAAAGCATAAGCCAGCACTAACTGGCTCCCTTTGACAGGCACTATTGGAAAAGGTTTTCATTCATTTTTTCCCCACTTCTGAAGCTCACCTTTCTTTGGCTTTGGAAATCCTGATGAATCTATAGCTTGGGTAACTGAGGTTTGTCTTCCTTCATTTGAAGAGGTTCTGCAGCTCCAAACCTGTTCTGTTTCCTTAGATCACAGCATGTTAGGGCTTGGAAGAAACCCAAGGAGATCACTGAGTCCAAGCACCCTGCCGGAGCAGGACCATACAATCTAGCTCAGGTCACAGAGGAACGCATCCAGACAGGCCTTGAAGTCTCCAGAGAAGGAGACTCCACAACCTCTCTGGAGAGCCTGTTCCAGTGCTCTGTGACCCTTACAGTAAAGAAGTTCTCCTTTGTGTTGAGGCAGAACCTCTTGTGCTGCAGCTTACATCCATTGCTCCTTGTCCTATCACAGGGAGCGAGTGAGAAGAGCCTGTCTCCCTGCTCCTGAGCAGCCCTCAGATGTTTCTAAACATTGATTAAATCCCATCTCAGTCTTCTCTTCTCCAGACTAAAAAGTCCCAGGTCCCTCAACCTGTCCTCATAAGGCAGTGCTCCAGTCCCTGTCACTCTTCAGCTGAGGAGCCCAAAACTGAGTCAAGATGAGGTCTCACCAGGGCAGAGTAGAGGGGGAGGAGAACCTGGACACAGCTCTCCAGCTGGACCTGGCACCATTGAACACCACTCTCTGAACTCTCTTGTAACCAGTTCCTGATCCACCTCACTCTCTGCTCTTCCATCCCACACTTCTTGAACTTGCTCACTAGGATGTCATGGGAGACAATGTCAAAGGCCTTGTTAATGTCTGGGTAGACTACTTCCACTGGTCTCTCTGAATCTACCCACTCAGTTATGTCCTCATTAAATGCTATCAGGTTAGTAAGTCATGACTTCCCCTTGGTAAATCCATGCTGACTACTCCTGCTAACCTTCTTCTCTTCCAAGTGCCTTGAGATGTCCTCCAGAAGGAGCCACTCTATAATTTTTCCAGGGATGGAGGTGAGGCTGACTGGTCGATAGTTCCCTGGAACCTCTTTCTTGCCCTTTTTGAAGACTGCAGTGACATTGGCTCTCCTCCAGTCCTCAGGCACCTCTCCTGTCTGCCACAATTTGGCAAAAATGCTGGAGAGTGGCAGAGTGATAGCATCAGGCAGCTGTCTGAGCACCCTTGTGTGCACCTCATTGGGGTCCATGGCCTTGTGAACGTTCAATTTGTGTAGCTGATCTCTAACCCAGTCTGCACTGACTAGTGGGGAGCATTCCACCAGTTACCCCCAATTGCTTTTCCATGGTCCTTATGCATCTTGTCATCATTTCTCCTCTTCTTTAAATGAAAGGACATAGTAGGGAAAGTCAGCACCACATTTCTGGCCTTGATATGTGATGTGACACAAACAACTAGGGATTTCATCCGCACTGAGGCAACACAGTTAGAAATCATTCAGACTTTATCCAAGTGAGGCTGAGCAGATATACAAAGTCATTGAAACTTGTAGGATTCAATGTCACAAAAATTATTTTTTAAAAAAATCTATGATGGTCAAACAGCCTTCACTTTTACAGCCTTTTTGGTGTTCTCAGGAATAGGAAGCTGAGACTGCAGATTTCTCATTCAAGATTGTATTAGTTTTAAGTCAGTCTCTCTGAGCTCAGAAGATCAATAAATACTTAATTTGATTTGGAAGTAAAAAATAAACTTTAACAATAAATAGAAGGTAAGGGGAATTACAGAGGATGGGAGAAAAAGCAACAAAATACAAGATATGGCTATAAGGTAAAGGGGAATTACAGAGGATAGGGGGAAAGGGAACAAAATACAAAATCATAGAATCATAGAATTATAGAATGGTTTAGGTTGGAAGAGACCTCAAAGGCCATCCAGTTCCAACCCCTCACCATAGGCAGGGACCCCTCCCACTAGATCAGGACGCTCAAGACCTCATCCAGCCTGGCCTTGAACCCCTCCAGGGAGGGAGCAGCCACAACCTCCCTGGGCAACCTGTTGCAGT
>VWZI01005731.1:647045-666193 GCA_013396835.1 Psilopogon haemacephalus | reverse complement strand
CCTCCCTTGCCCTGCTGGTAATGCCTCTCTTAATGCAGCCCAGGACACAGTTGCTGTCTGAGCCACGTGTGCACACTGCAGGCTCATGTTGAGCTTCTCATCCACCCAGACGCCCAGGTCCTTTTCCTCAGAGCTGCTCTCCAGCCACTCACCACCCAGCCTGGATTTGTCCTTGGGATTGCACCGACCCAGGTGCAGGACCTTACACTTGGCCTTGTTAAATTTCATGAGGTTAGCCTGGGCCCACCTCTCCAGCCTGTCCAGGTCCCTCTGGATGGATCCCTGCCCTCTAGCAAGTCAACTGTGCCACACAGCTTGGTGTCGTCTGCAAACTTGCTGAGGGTGCACTCGATTCCTCTGTTCATGTCACTGACAAAGATGTTAAACAGCACTGGTGCCAGCACTGACCCCTGAGGGACGCCACTTGTCACTGGTCTCCAGGTGGACATTGTGCCATTGATCACTACTCTCTGTGTATCACCATCCAGTCAATTCCTTATCCAGCAAGTTGTCCACCCATCAAGTCCATGTTTTTCCAGTTTGGTGACCAGGATGTCATGTGGGACAGAGTCAGAGGCTTTTCTTAGATCCAGGTAGATGACATCAGTTGCCCTTCCCTTGTCCACTGCTGCTGTGACTTCATCATAGAAAGCCACCAAATTAGTCAAAATATAAAATACAACCTGTAGATGGGAGTGGGTGGAAGTTGAATCCAAGAGTGAAGTTGGAAATTAGTGGTAGATTCAGATGGATCCTGGGATGCAGCCAGTAAAGAGTTCCAAATATGGCTGCTCTACCCATGTATTTGCTGGGGACCATGTGGTGAAATAGCAGCAGCAGGAGAGCAGGATGCTGGTTGATAAGGATGCAGAGGCCAAGAGGAAGAAACCAGAAGTTCATCTCCCCTTTATAGAGGGCTCAGCAGGACCTTGAGAAATACCAACAAATACAGCAGTAATCAGCTTCTGAGAATGAATCCATAGTCCAACATATTTTAGTGTTCCTGAGTATAAGAAGTTCTAAATATGAATTGTGTGATATCCAATACTGAATTCTTGCTGGTTTGCTTTGTGGTTTTGTTTTGTTTGTTTGTTTTTCCATTAGTGTTTTCACTTGAATGTGTGAGTTTGCAGTTCAGAGGTAAGAGACAGCTGTAAGTCCTTGTAGAAAAGTTCACTTTCCACATGTACTGATTTTTGTATGCCTGATCACAAACAATACAATATCGTTAGACTGAGAGTTACAGATAACTCTCAAGAACTGACTTTCCTGATACTCAAGTGCCTCTCTTGTTTCCTTTCAGAGCAATCCTGAAACCCAGAAGATCTGCCTAGGGGAGTCATCTCTCATAGAAGAAGATTACCAAAAAAAAAAGGACCTGAAGGAATGGGCTGGAGGAGGTGGGGGTGGAGGAGGTGCAACCTACATCTTTAGAGTACGTGTTTCCTTTTTGCCTCCTGGCTTGAGCAATGTCCACACCCACTGTCGGTTATGGCTTCTGATAGTTCTTCAAAAGAACTGAACCCTCCCTCTCTCCCTCTTCCTCCCCTTTTGTCTCTCTTTGTTTTCTCATCTCTTTAATTTAAATTCTTTATATCTTTTCATGTCCTTGATCACATTTGTCACTGTCACTAAGGTAGCTGAACTCATTTCTCAGTTCTTGACAGCTCAGGTCTGGGAATCCCACCAGGACTGGCAACAGTCCTACAAAAAAAAAGAACCAATCCCTAAAGCTTGGTGCTCAGTTAAAGAGTTACTCTTGTACATGGGAACACTATGTAAAACATTTTTGTAAAGAACTTGAGAAGCAGGCAGTAGAATTGCCCTGGCCTTGGCCCTCTCTTTTGTGCTTTCTGAGGAGTGTGTGTGATTTCACATGTCCAAGGGATGAGAAATTTTTCTGATGTCTGATGGGGGGTTTTCCAGCAGAAGAATGGGATTTTCGAACCTTTGCTCATCGCAGCAGGAGGAGGAGGAAAAGCCTACCTGAAGGCTCAGGACAGCTCCCTGGATGATGTACCCTTGGAGCAATTTGAGAACAGCACCACGGTACCTGGAGTCAGCGGGAGGACTGGAGCAGCAGGTGAGATGCTAGAACCACACAAGATCTGAATCCGATGAGTAGGCAGCAAGTCTGGGGCTTCTTTATGGCCACTGAGAGTTTTTCTGTGGTGTCAGAAATATGCTGATAGCCTGTAATGGGTGTGTTCTCATATCAAGTGCCACCAGATTTAAAAAAAAATGCCTAGGACAAGTGACAAGTGTTCCAGCAAAGGCTATTCCATAGATAGACTTCCCTCTTCCATGAAATGACTCCATGAAAACAATGTTTGGGGAACGGAGCCCACTCCTCCACACACCAAGAATAGCCTTTGAAGAGAAGACTTTTTCCCTGTTACTCCCCTTAAACCCTGACAATACAAAGTATTTTATGGGAATTATACCAGAAATTGAAGCTTATTTATAATCTTGTAGCAGCTGGACCTAGAATTCATTCCAAAGAGACAAAAAGCCATCTCCTGCTGTTACTGCCTTTCAGATGGCCCACTAGGGGGAGATGAGGAAATCCAGTTTATTTTGATTTCACCAGGAATTCAGCAACTCCTGTGGGTGAAAGCCCTGGCATGTTGGGCTTCTTATTTCCTTAATACCACTAGAACTGATGTTGAGGTGCTGGTTATGCAGGACATACTACATAAGGCTATGCCTTAAATTTCATTACTATCCATGGTATCTTGGTAGCTGGTCTATATATTCTCTTAACCTCAAAGAAAGAGTTAACTTGAATGCAGACACTAAAGAAATTAATAAAGCCCGACCTCTGGTTTTCTACAGCATCTCTTTGACTTTCCTCCAGTATTTCTTATGTATTCTTGTTCTGTTTTCTCACTCTCTAATTAAAGGTGGAGGTGGTGGCTGGCAAGATGAAAGTCTGCTTCCTCAGGCTGGGAAATCCCTTCTGGAAGGTGGAGAAGGAGGGCAAGCTTGTCCCCAAGCACTGGCCAAGCTCCAGTGGGCTACCTCTGGTGGCTTTGGTGGGGGAGGCGGAGCTTGTACTTCTGGTGGAGGAGGCGGAGGCTACAGAGGTAAGCCTGCTGGAGGAACAGTCATGATGTCTTAACTTTGTACCCCTCAGAGCACCTGTAGCTAAGGGCTGGAGGTGCACTGCTGCAGAAAGTGATTCACAGATACTTCAAGCTGAACAACATGGAACATGTTCTCCTCTCCACCATCTCCCTTTAACTGGGGAAATCAAGGTTATAGAAGCATTCCTACATGATTTAGTATTTGGAAGGTGTGCTGGATCACCCCTTCCTTTATTCCTACATTGCCCAGAGAAAATGTTCCCTTTCCCTGTTTGAAGTGAATACATTTGTACCTTGCTGAACTGAGAAACCTGCACTGAAACAAGTCACTTCACTAGCATTGGTGCTGGCTGGGTCAAGTGAGCATTTATTCATCAGAGACCTTATACATACTCATATCATTGGAAGGTTGCAGAGTCACCCCGGGTGATAAGAGCCAGCAATGAATGCAGTGCTTCAGAGCATCACATCTTTTGCAGCACGCAGCACTGAGCAGCCATCCATCCTCTTCTTTCCCCAGGGGGCCATGCCTCTCACAATGACGATATCGCAGCTGGTGGGCAGGATGGCATCTCTTTTGTGAACCCCATTGGAGAGATCTTCTTGCATCCCCTGGCAGGTACAATATAGTATCTTATTCCACTTAATTCTTTATGTCCTCCTTTTTTCGCTCTTCTTATTTCCTGCTCCCTCTTCTCCTGCTTTTTATGCATTTCATTCAGGCCTATTTCACTCTTCAGGTCAGACCTTCACCTGTGGTGATCACTTTAAATATCTCCATAGTGCTCTGGCACCTTATTGCTGTCAATTTCTAAGCCAGGAGATATGGCAGTAATCAGGTTCAACTGCATACCCTCTTCCCAGAGATTCACAGGTCAATTCACTCTGAGACCTCTGTTTGAGGGATGCAGTACTTTCTTTCCCCCTGGCTCCCACCAGGTTTCTGACTACCCACCAGGTGTTGGACTACCTGGTCTCCTCAGAGATGGAGAGAAGCTGTAGATGCCCTCTGGGTTTTGGGTGGGTTTTTTCCCTACCAGAATAAGATAGGGGGGAACAGAAAAGTAAGTTCACCTGTTTGTGTCTTAATTCCTTGTTCAGCTATGGAGAGTCATGGTGAAGTGGAGGTTCAGATCTATCTGAACTGCAGCCACTGCCACTCGGACAACTGCAAACGGGACCCTGACACCAACCTGCCAGTCTGCCAGTGTGAGATGGGGGCTGTGCTAGCCAATGACAATGTCACCTGCACTTGTAAGACTTGTAGTTTTGTGCTCGTTAGATAACAACTGCATTCTAGGTATTGTTTGTCTTCCTGGCTTTTTGATAGTCAGTTTCCCAAGTTACATCTAGTGGCTCCAGTGAACAGTGTCATCAGAAATATCAGCCAAAGACATGGCTGAAAATTCCCAATGTCCCTTCCTTACATGCTGAGCTGTATCTCTGTCCCCATCCACAATGCTTAGGTTAGGTAGAAGATAAAATACCTGTAAAGAGACGCAGCGTGAGCTTCCCGAATGGTCCTAGTGTACCAGATCTCTAAGATAAGGTAAATACCTCTCTGGTATACCATGCCACCTGCTGCTGAGTGATTTAAGCCACAAATTACTTCCTCCCACAGCAGTTTCCCACTGTGCCACTTCAGCTAATGCCTGGAATTCACTGCTGCTTCCTGACACAGTTTCTGGGAACTCCAAAGCATCAAGACTGTAGAAAGTTTCAACTTGTAAACCCTGATGTTACCCATGTATAAATAAATGAAGATTTGGTACAAAATCTGTGTTTTATAAGCTAGTTTTCTATCTTCACAACATTTTAAGAATTATTGAAGTAGTTTTTCAACCTCCAGACCCGTAGAGGCATTTGCCGTAATTTAGAAGATGGTTTGGTCATGATCTCTATATTGTTTCATGAAATAGAATCAGCCCTCAGAGGGATGCTTTACAGCAGCTCTGATTGCTTCCTTTTTCCAGTGCCCCAGGGTCCTATCTCAGAAGGACATCTGCCTCTCCCACTCCTCCTAGCTGTGGTCGCTGTCATTGTGGTGCTTGGAATGATCCTCACTTGTGGCAGCCTATCTATTGGTAAGAAACTCTTATCACCCTTTGACTTGTCTTTTCCTAGTTAAATTTAACAAAAGGAGACCACCCAAGCACACGCCTCTGCTTTCAATGCTTGCAGCCAGAATCTGGTGATCTCCCAAGTGGATCTGAGGGACAGGGAGAAAGAAATGATAGAAAGCATTGCCACACCACAGTTAGGCACCAGCAGAGTCTTGTAGGGTAAGGACTGCTGGGTCCTAGTATTTGATACAGAAAAAGGGGGCTTAAAAACTCCTCATATCAGGCTTTTCTTTAGCAGCCACTGCTATATTGTCTGAGGTCAGAGTCTGCAATTAATTAATTCAGGGAGATGGTTGATGTCAGAAAGATGTCTTGTGGAGCTCCCTTCCCTCACCCAGAAGACCAAAGAAGTAGAGGAAACCTAAATTGTTCCCAAGTGATTGGGACTCCACAGGAATAAGCCTGCATATCATTTCACTACAGAGCATGGAGAGGAGCAGGATACTGGCGAGCTAAAGATGCTTCTTGAGCAATTGTATTGATGGAGCAGGTTTATTTCTGTTCTCTATGGCCACCATTATCTTCTTCTCTTCAGGTGTTAATCTTATTTGTGCATTTTTTGTTTGCCTCCTTGCCTGCAGTTTATCACCTTAAGAAGCAGCAGCTGGAAGGAACCAGAGCACGGCTGCAGAGTCCAGAATATAAACTGAGCAAAATCCGCACATCAGCCATCATGACAGACTACAACCCCAACTACTGCTTTGCAGGGAAGGCTGCCACTCTGAGCGAGCTGAAAGAGATCCCACGGAAGAACATCTCTCTGCTCCGGTAAGGCTTGCTATCGTGGTGGCCCTGGCACAGGAGAGGTGTCATAGTTTGAGGCCATGAGCTACCCAGGACTGGACAACAGGAGTGACTCTTACGCCTGTTAGAGAGTAAGAATGAAGATACTGCACACTGACTGGAAGTTTGAAGAGAGATTTTATTTGCAGCTGCATATACGCAAAAGGCGGTCAGGTAGAATGGATGCGTCCACAAGCTAAGCCAAGTCTATCGGACTAAATCCATCTAAATTCCTCCACCCCTTCCACCCTCGGCAGGCCTGAGAGCAGGCCATAACTGCCTGCCCTATCTCTATCTGAGGCTTACAAGACCGCAGCAGGCCACACGATGGAGCTCAAAATTCCCTGCCAGCTAGGAGCCATCTCCCCCACAAACCATGAGATAAGAAGGGATACGTGCTCTTCTCGGGGAGAGGAGACGAGGAGAAAAGAGTGATAGCAGCCAAGCACTGGCTTAATAAGGTGTGATACCAGAAAACAGAACAGAATAACAATAGTACAAAACCCTGGGATGTCCAGATCTGTCCCCTGGGTTGGATCTTGGTCCCTGTAGTTTTCTTAGGGGAACCTGGGACCCCTCAAACTATGACAAAAGGAAAGGCAGCCTGGAGCAAAGGCTTGCTTTACCCATCATCGAGTACCCACAACAAGAAGACAAGGGCCACCTGTCTCACTCATTGGACAGCATCTAGTCCAAGCCAGCAAAAATATGATGGATGTGACACTTAGTACACTAAGATGCTTTAATTCCATGAGCTTCTTAAGCAGAAGTATAAGTTCACGAATCTCCTGTTCTGTGTTTCCATGTGCAGCATAGGTATTTCACTTCTGTGCTTTTCTATGATGTCCTGGGTTACACTTGCCACCTGGCAGTAAGTCCCTTCCCACTCTGTGGTGGTGTTTCTTGGTCAGCATCTCCTGCCCCGGGGAAACATGTGCCAGATTGCTCTTTGGCTCCATAGCACCCAGATGTTGTTGATCAAAGTTATGTAAACTTTAGAAGAAAACACCTGATCGTTCTTGCACCGTCTCCTGAAGTCACCAGCTTGCAGCTATGATGTTCTGTTGTTCTCCTGCTCTTTCTTGTCCTGTTATTACCACACTTGTTCAGAAGGCTGCTTTATTTGTCCAGAACTATTAAGCATCTATTCCCCACTAACGCTCCCCCACCCCCTCCACCCCCTCCCGCTTTAGTGACAATGTCAGGAAATAGTGAGAAGTTATTTTCTGAAGGTTTGAGATGGAAACAAAACTCTGTTGTTGATTTAATCTCTTACAGCAGGTTCTGTTCCCATTCTTGGACTGGCTGAAGAGAAGAGCTTTGCCAGTGCTGCATCCAGAGGCACAGTAACATCTCTCTTTAACTTCCAGGGCGCTAGGACATGGTGCATTTGGTGAGGTTTATGAGGGAACTGTGGTGGGCATTGCAGGGGATCCCAACCCTCTTCAAGTGGCTATCAAGGTTAGTACCCACACATTTCTTGTGCCACAACGATTTACCCAGATTATCTCATTACTGTCCCAGTTGGACATTCATGTTTAGCCCATGCATAATGACATATGCATGAGTGTGATGGAGGTTTCCACCCCTGGTGCATCTGGGAGTTATAATCTTTGATTTTTAAGCTATACAGCAGTAGCAGCAGAATGAAAGCAAAGCATCTGTCTTGTTTACTGTATGTCTAATAGCTATAAGTTGTGGTCTAATGAGGAAGAGGATCCAAAAGGGGTAATATGTTTTGTAAGCCCCATTCCCATTGCTCAGGAGAGATGGAGTCAGTGCTGTCAGACGGAAAGTTGTGTTAGTCAGTCACATGGAGACTGCATAATACAATTAGTTAACATAAGAAATTCTCTGTCAGCACAAAGAAATATAGCTCCCTTGAAGTCAACACAGAAACATCAATTCACTCCAGCAGAGAATCTTCTGCCACAGCAATATATAGAAAATAAAAGAAACTTGGGGAGGGGAGGGAAAGGGGAAAATAGCAGCAAATAGGCATTTTCATAGGCATTTTCAGGACATTGGAGACTAGAAGGGGATTTTTAAGTCTAGTTTAAAGAAGATAAATCCTTGGCAAGTGTTAGTGTGAACCATTTATGTGATGGCAAACAGTAAGCATTTATAGTCACACATTAATTCTGCATTTCAGTGGCTTCGAGTACTTTCTCCTAAGTTTTCTGCATGGCATCATTTAATTTTTAAAATTGTTTCTCAGTCACATCTCCTTTGTACAGAAAATAGGGTTTGTCTTTCATATGTGAAACTTCCCTCTCTTACTATTGCATGCTGTTAAATATGCTGCTGGGAACAGACTGTGATAGCTTGCTAATGTCCATGTCGTTAATAGCAAGAGATAACAGGCTGTAGTTTTCTGTGAAACTGCTGCTGTTGCCTCAGGATTTGTCAGTTCCTGAGCCTTGAAGAACCAGATCTACTTCTACAAGTTCAGGCAAAAGTGTAGCCTTCATTAATAGCAGTTCTATTGTTATTTCTCTTGTCACAGAAATCACAGAAACATTCAGGCTGGGAAAGACCCCCAGGATCACCAAGTCCAACTGCTATCCCTGTTTCCTAATGTCCAGTTTAAACCTACCCAGTCACAACTTGATTCTGTTCCCTCTTGTTCTATCACTATTTACCTGTGAGAAGAGACCAGCAGCAGCCTCTCCGCAATATCCTTTCAGGTAGCTGTAGACAGTGATGAGGTCTCCCCTCAGCCTTCTCTGTCTTTCAAAAGTTTCTTTTAAAAACCCCACATTGTTAACAACTTCCCTGTGGCACTGAACAAATGCCTGTGGAAAACCAGAACAGACACTTGCAAGCAGTTGTAACTTCCCAACACAGTTTCACTCTCCCGAGTGGAGGAGGCACCTCAACAGAAGTAGACTGGCGTCTTGTTCAGTTGTGACAGCCCAGGGAGGATGTCACCAGTTTCAAAAGTCTCAGAAATGATGGCAGCTTGCTGGGGCCCTGTCTGTTCACATGTCTGCTTGTTCACCCAGTTCCCTGTAAAGAGACATGGTGAACATCAATAAAAGGGCTGCTCTGGAAACTGATGGAGTATCCATGGACCTAAGGTTGACTTCATGCTGGAGCAGTCCTGGAAGCAGCAGGTGCAGACGAGGGATAAACTAAAAACAATACTCGCAACATACTCCTTGTTGTTTGTGGACATTCTACCAACTTAATAGATCACCTGCACTCTTCTGTCTGAAACAGTCTCTTATTTCAGATAGCAGCCCTGTCTCCTGCAGCCCACACTTCCGACAAGCAGAATGGATTCCATGCCAGCCTCACCACAATGAGCACCTCTCTGCCTGCAGTTTGGCAGGAGGACCGACACACGGCTGTGGTCAAACCATCTCATGATGTTAGAACAATGGGCACAGTAGCAGACACTGTTACCACTGCTGCCCACACCCTTAGTTCACCTTTACGAGTGGCAGATGCTGTCCAAATCTGCTGGCAGAAGAGGATGCTCTAAGGCCACATGACACAAAGATGTGTCCTATGACATGGAAGCATGTGCTGCAATTGTGGCCACACAGGAAAGGGAGAACAAACTAACACCTGTCATTTCAAAGCACTTGATAGACCTCTAATTCCCCAGCTAATGCCCTTCCTAGTCTGTATCTGAAGCTATTTTGCTCCAGAACACTGCATATAGTTAAATGAGCCAGAAGTGTGCCCAGGTGGCCAAGAAGGCCAATGGCACCCTGGTCTGTATCAGGAATAGTGTCACCAGCAGGAACGGGGAAGTCGTTCTAACCCCTGCTCAGTGCTGGTTAGACCACACTTTGAGTACTGTGTCCAGTTCTGAGCCCCTCAGTTTAAGAAAGATGTTGAGGTGCTTGAGCATGTCCAGAGAAGGGCAACAAAGCTGGTGAGGGGGCTGGAGCACAGCCCTACAAGGAGTGGCTGAGGGAGCTAGGGTTGCTCAGCCTGGAAAAGAGGAGGCTCAGGGGAGACCTTATTGCTCTCTACAACTACCTGAAAGGAAGGTATAGCCAGGTGGGGGTTGGTGTCTTCTGCCAGGCAACCAGTGACAGAACAAGAGGACAGTCTAAAGCTGCGCCAGATCAGATTTAGGCTGGATGTTAGGAAGAAGTTTGTCACAGGAGTGATTGGCACTGGAATGGGCTGCTGGGGAGGTGATGGAGTCACCGTCCCTGGAGGTGTTTAAAAGAAGACTGGATGAGGCACTTAGTGCCATGGTTTAGTTAGTTAGAAGGTGTTAGGTGATAGGTTGGACTCGATGATCTCAAAGGTATTTTCCAACCTGATTAATTCTGTGATTCGCACACAAATACAACAGGAGAAGGGATGACAGTTTGCATCTAAAAGAGGGGAGATTTAGACTAGATTTAAGAAAGAATATTCTTTTTTTACAGTGAGGGTGGTGAAACACTGAAACAGGTTGTCCACTGCCTCATTCCTCAAAACACTCAAGGTGAGGTTGGACAGGACTATGAGGAAGGTGATCTAGTTAAAAATGTTCTTGTTAATTGCAGGGGGAATGGACTAAATGAACTTTAAAAGTCCCTTGCAACCCAAACCATTCTGCGATTCTATGATAACAAAAATCTACATCAACTGTTCCTAGTTCTAACTACCAAATGGGGCATGTGCAACCCAATCAAGATGAGTCCCTCCTCATAAGTTTTTATTTGTTTGTTTCTTTTTGTTTTGGTGGTCACCTAAATACTCTCACTTCTTTGGTGGGATGGTCCTCACTGTACTTGCCTCTCAACAGACCCTGCCAGAAGTCTGCTCTGAGCAGGATGAGATGGATTTCCTAATGGAAGCACTGATTATCAGGTATGACTTAAGGTCTTTATACTGGTGATGGGCTAGGGGGCAAAAGAGTAATGCAAGTAGTAAGAATCATTTATCCACTTGCCTGTGTTCAGAAAGAAGATCCAGCAGAGATTTAGATTGAACACGAAGAAGAGGTTCTTCACCATGGGAATGATGGGAGGCTAGAGTAGACTGCCCAGAGAAGTGCTGGGGGCCCCATCCTTGGAGGTCTTTAGGGCTGGGCAGGCTGGATGTGGCTCTGGGCAGCCTGGTCTCATGGGAAGTGTCCCTGTCTGTGGCAGGGGGGCTGGAA
Organism: Psilopogon haemacephalus; assembly: GCA_013396835.1. Classification (NCBI taxonomy): domain Eukaryota; kingdom Metazoa; phylum Chordata; class Aves; order Piciformes; family Megalaimidae; genus Psilopogon; species Psilopogon haemacephalus. The sequence continues at coordinate 655,088 of VWZI01005731.1, read as the reverse complement.
ATGGGTGGCCCTTGGGGTTTCTTCCAACCCTGAGAGTTCTGTGATTTTTCACCAGATGGCATTTTAGTAGGATGAGTTACCGAATTAAGCTACTTACCTCAAATAAAGTAACAGATTCTTTTGTTGCACATCTGTGTTGGTTTAATGCCAGTAGGCAACTCAGTGCCATGCATCAGTGGGCAGGAGAAGAAAATCAGAAGGGCAAGAGAACTCATGGGTGGAGCTAACCCCAGTGTAATAGGTAGAGCAAAAGCTGTGTGCACAAGCAGAGGAACATAAAGAATTAATTCAGCACTTCCCATGAGCATGCAGGTGTTCAGGCACCTGAGAGAAAGCAGGGCTCCGTGTGTAATGGTGACTTGGGAAGACAAACACCATCGCTCCAAATCAGCTTCCTCTTTCTCCCCTCGGCTTTTATTGCTGAGTGTGACATTATGTAGAATGGGATTGCACTTTGGTCAGTTGGGGTCAGCTGTCCCAGCTGCCTTCTCTTCCTGAGTTTTGATCACAAATCCAGAGCATGTGGCCTACATATGACCTCCTGTGAATAAAATTGAGTCAATTTCACCCAAAGTCAGTACAACACCTCAGCAAAAGTTTCTGCTGGTCGGTTCTGCAGGTCATGCTCAGACACATTTTGCACAAACATGTTCTGTGTTTGGAATGGTTTCCTTTTCAAAAAATCCTGTAGTCCTTTTACTAAGTAAAAATCATGTCTCAAAAGACTTGCCTAAACAAAATTTCAATGTTGAAGTGGAAAGTAACAGGAAAACTAAAGTTTAGAGCCACATATACAGTGACTCAGAAGTTCGGCCTCTGCAAGAACAACACCAAAGTGGTACAACACAGGCTGTGTACCAAAGAGGTGAGGATTTAGGCTTGGATCTAGGGCTTAAACTTTATTATCTCTTGTAACTAAAAGTCAGAGTTTTTATAAGAGCAGATTTGGCAGCTGAAGAAGTAGAAACTGTGTGCAGCTTTTCCCACTGCGGCTTTCAGTCAGTAGCTGAGTGTTTGTGCAGCCTTTTTGCTTTTCCTACATACTGTATGCTATAAGTAATCACTCTTTACACTGCAAGTCCTGGGTTATTTCCCCTTCTTTCACAGAAATAGCTGTAGGGATGAAGTAGTGAATGTGGCTCTGTTTGTGTAGCTTGCACAGATGGAGTACAGCCCTTCTCCCAGTGTGGTCATTTCTCTTAGATGTCTTCTGGCTTTTGATGTGTTTGCAGGCTTGACAGAACCTTTATAAGGTCTCATCTGTATGACCTCCTGACAGTGAGCTATGAGATCTGTAAAAATTGCCTGGAATAGATCAAGCCTTTCCTAATACCACCTGTGCTTTAAAATATTCCAGTCCTGGAATTTAGTTCTTTAGCCCAAATCCATAGTTTTAAAACAATCATATAGTCAAGAATGACTTCAAAATAATAATATAGACCGGGTTGTTTTTAAGAGATCAGAATTTATGCCTTTTTAATTTGTGCGTCACGAAGATCCTTTTCATATTGTGTGGCCTGGCTCACACCTAGATACAGTTTTTCTGCTATTACAGCATGAATCTCATGACACAAAGCCACTTTGTGAAGCCTGCAAGAACTCTGCCAGCTGAACAGGATCTATGTTTTCTTAAAGAGCAATTTCAATTGGTTACAGAGTGCTTTGATTCACTTAGTAGCACACGACTCTTTCTCTGCCCCAACTTCCTTTCCAATTTTAACTCCTGTATTACCCAGGTAATCACTATCCAAGGAAAGATGCTGATTTCTAATGACAGAGTCTTACCAAGCTTCTTGTCAATCTCAGCTTTCTTTTTTAAGGGACAGAAAGCCACCACACAAGCAGCTGCTGCAGTGGGTATTATTTGAGTCTCTCTTTGACAGACTAGATACTTAGCAGAGTCCACTGAACTGAACGGCAGTGTAATTCAAATAACCAACACTGAATTAAAATCCTCACTGCTAAGGATTTTTTTTCCACATATGCCAATAATATTGGCAAGTTTGAAGTTCTCAGCTTTCTTTCCCCCCTTACATCACCCCATCTTTCAGTCAGTGTATCTATTACATTGTCTCTTCACTGACAGCTCTGCTTTTCTTTCAGCTGAAGGTATGAAAAGACGAAAGGTTTTCATGGGCAAAGCCAGGCATAAGCATAAACAGAAAGGCATTTTTATATGGCTGAAATAGGAATTTGTTTGGTAACTTGCACTGTATCAGAATTTGCTTCAATCCAGACTGTCAAAGCCCATGGCACAGTGAGTGTGATGGATCTTGGTCAGGTACTAATGCTATCTTTCTCTTCCATGTTGCTGTGATCTTGTCTTTCAGTAAATTCAATCACCAAAATATTGTGCAGTGCATTGGTGTTAGTCTACAGACACTTCCTCGCTTCATTCTGCTCGAGCTGATGGCTGGTGGAGATATGAAGAGCTTCCTTCGTCAGAATCGACCCAGGATGGTGAGAGAGCTTCCCTCCTAGGCTTGTTGTTGATTTTAATATGGCTATTTTTATTAATTGGGTAAAAGCACTGAAGTCAAACAGGGCAGCGTCATGCAACCCAGCCCCTCTAAACTTCTGGATATGTCTGTCTGCTTGATGCAAGCAAATATCTCTGAGAGAAAATGAAAGCAGTGCCAGAATTCCACTCTTACTAGCTCAGAAGAGAAGTGTTAAAATCTTGTCCTGCCATTCTGGAGTTCTTTGTCAACTGAACTGCAAATGAAGGGACTTTCTTTCCCCAGTGTCTGCCTGTGATGGTGTCTAGGGAGCTGAAGTTATAGCACTGATAAGCAGTAGTGGGAATTTGTAGCACTAGGTCCTCGGCAGGTGTGCATCAGCACCATATGGAGATGCACACATTTATACCAGTTGAAGAGCTGAACCTACACATAGCACTGTGACAGGCATTTAAATCAACGCAAATAAAATGATCAAGTCAATTATTTTTGGTTTTAAAGACCTCAACCCTTTATAAAAAACTGTTCTGGGGTGTTTTGCAGATTATCTCTGATTTCTAATGCTGTATTGCTTCCAACCAAGTACAGTGAACATCTGGAATTAATTACTTTCAGTGTTCTTCTAATGAATAGCTGATTCTAGATATGTTTTCTTGCAACATGTGATCCAGTGTGATCCTTGGCATCTCTGTTAAATAGGGATCCCAAACAGAGTTGAGTGGATGCTTTCTCTTGTACTGAGGTGCTTGAGCTGCCTGCCTGCAGGGCAGGAGGAGGCTAACTGGTGCCTGATGTACTCCTACACCACATGGTGCAGTTGCAGAGCAGCTCCTCCACACAACACCCTCCCTCCTGCCCCCCAAATAGTTATGACAATGTAGCTTTGTGTGAATGCTTCTGTGCTTGTATTAACATGTAGCTGAATGATCAAACTTAACCTCTTAATCCTCTTCATACAGGACTAAATGCACTAATTAAATGTACTTGCAGTGGCATAGCAGCACCCAGATGGAGGAGCGTGTAGATAGATCTTTATTTTTGGCATCTGTAGTGAAAGTTGTACAATTTCTGCCAGTAGATAAAGTCTGTGGGCAGCAGAGAATAATAAATACTCTGAATAGTACATGTAGTTTTAATGCAAACAACTGTTATCTTTTAAATATGCAAAAGCAAACTTGCTGTTCTGTTAGTAAATGCAGTAGCTGAAGCCCCCTAGTACTGAAAGAAAATGCCCCTGTACACATTTTCAAACCAGAACCAGCCCCATCATTAATGTATTTCCCTGGCTGATGAGAGAATTGTGTGTCCATCACAGCCTTCTGACAGAGGGATCCTACAACAGTGATAAGGTCTGGGAGTCTGTAGTTCCGTTTCTCCTCCTTGCTCTTAATTTCCTCTCTGGAAATGCCTACTTTATAACTCTCTTTACATTCTCTCTCTACAGATGTCAGAGAGCTTTGTACAACAATTTACCTAGCCAATAAATCCAGTACTCGATGGCAATAGTGTGTTACATGGTTTGAGCATGAGAAATTACAGTGACAATGGCATCTAGAAACAAAAGCAGCCTTAAAAAGAACCATTTTTTTACACCTCTTGGGCTTTTTGATCAGCAGTGTAGTAATTTCTCCCTACCTTTCCTGGAGAAGCATCAAGGAACTTTCCCTGTGGGGAAGTAAATGATGGGATGAAAATATCAAGGCTCCTGGAGAAAGATGACTTTGGTGTTCTCAGTTAGGGAAGTGCTGATGGCTTGTACCAGTCCTGAAGTTCTGCAGTAAGGCCTCCCTTTTTAGCACATTTCTCCTGAGGGTAATCTCTGTCCTTCCAGAAGAATGGAGGAGCTGATCAGTGCTGACTGCTGGTGCAGAGATGTGCATTTGCTCTCTCTCTCAGTTAACTGCTAATTTCTGTCGATCAATTTATTAACTCTTTAAATGTGGGTGTATGTTCTTCTCTCCCATCTCGCCTTTTAAATCTGACTGATTGTCTTCTGATTTTGCATCCCAGCACCATCAGGGAATACTTCTCTCCCAGCTCCCTTTATTAGGCTGTTCAGGCCAGGCCATGAATCTCTCACCAGCTTGCACTTTTTGTGCTCTGGAGAATTTAAATCTTCAGCAAGTTTATTGTCCTAAATAAGAATTTGTTAATTTTCTAACTCTTTACTTTGATTTCCTTATGTTTCTCTTTGCTCCTAACTCATTTAACCCTTTGCCTACACTGTGTGTATGTTTCTCCCTTTCCTTTCTTCTACTTCTCTCTAATTGCTCCCTGTCTCAACTATATTCTGCTCCTCCTCCATTATTCTTCCCTTATCATATTTTGTGTGTCCTTTTCCAGAATCAGCCATCCACACTCACAATGCAGGACCTGCTTAACATAGCCAGGGATATTGCCTGTGGCTGTAAATATCTGGAAGAGAATCATTTCATCCACAGGTGAGGAGAAACAGTCCCTTCTGATGTGTCTCAAGGTGCATGAAGCTCACACAGTGCCTATTTGCAGCAGTGAATTACAGAATTTTCAGGGTTGGAAGTGACCTCAAGGATCATCTAGTTCCAATGCCCATGCCATGGGCAGGGACACTTTCCACTAGATCAGGTTGCCCAGAGCTTGGGCTTAAAAACATCAAGGGGTGGGGCTTCCACCACCTCCCTGGGCAACCTGTTTCAGTTCCTCACAACCCTTACGGTGAAGACAGGGCTAATCTCCAGGGGGGAGACAGAAAATTTCTCTATCAATACAAGATTGTCTGGGCTGCTCTCACTGGTTTGTGGTAGGAGTTAGGCTTTGCACTGTTCTTTGCTGTGTTCTTTGCACTGTTAGGGAGAAAGGGATCTTTTGTTCACAGTGAGCATTTTCAAATGTGAATTTTCAGGTGCCTCCAATGTAGACAAATTTCAAATTATCAAGTAGTCCACTAGATGGTAGTGTAACTCTGTGTTAGCTTGCAATATGATTCCATATCATTCCTCTCTTTTCCAAACTACTTATCTTAATGTTTTCCATAGCCCATCAGTACAGGACAGCTCATCAGATTGGAGCCACTGGCTCCAGAAGGGTAGAACAGGGTTAATAGGAGGTAAAAACCTAACTCAAAGGCTTCCTTCTCAGTTTAGCAGCTGACCTGCTCTGTGGTTTTGAGGAGCCTGTGTTTGCTTGTTCCTAATTCTTTTTCCTCTTTTAAAAAAAAAAAAAAAAAAAAAAAAAAATTATATAGCAGGCTTCAGATAAGAAGAAAATATTATAGAAGAGGTAATGGTTATTATAGGTAGCCTTTTAAAACTCCCAGTTGGGTGTTGGACTCCTTTGCTTCTGATGAAGAGTTATTTCAGCCCCTAATGTTCTCAGGCATGGCATGCAACTGAATTCCTTCCCCAGTTTGAACTCCATGCTGAGTTCAGCCCTTTTGTGTGAAGGAAAGTGGAGGCCTGCTCACAGGAGGGTCAAACAGGCTGCAGCTAAACCTACATGCAGCCTGGGAGTTATGCAAGTAGACAACTGATTCACCCACGCACACATCACATGTACGCACGCATGACACTGCACAGAGCAAAAAGGCAGAGCTAGGCAAGAGTGGGCAGAGACTGGAGGAACTGAGGGAAACAAGTGGGAAGCAGCAATTGTAGCCCAAAAAAAAGCCTTGATATTGATCTATGGGCTGTGTTAGGTCTTTGTGGTTAGAGCANTGAGACAAGCAAGTGTGGCAATAGCTACATCATTCATATAAGGACTAGATTTTTTTTACATTTCCTTTGGAACAAAAAGCTTTTAAAAAAAAAAAAAAAAAAAGGAATTTGAGTTTTCTGTCATGAAAATAGAGCGTTAGGTGCAAGCATATGGTTTGGATCTTGGGTCTTCTAACAGACACCTGAGAGCATCATTGTTCTAATTGGAATTTCAGTTAGACACTACAGTTTTACTCTCTTTTTTTAAAAGTTCTTGCTGTAATAGTGATATCCTTCATCGAGGTCAACCCACCCTGATCTATTGAATTTATGACAAGGGCCATTTTTTTCTTATCCTGTAAGAAGTTCAATAGAAACTCAACAGAATAAACCAATTTTAATTTCTCCTGTTAGGTAGCTGTTTCCTGGCTTTCTTAGCACATCATTGAGCCCAGCAGTCACCTCTTAAAGCTTCTAACATTTATGTCAGAAGCTTTAAGACAGAACAAGAAAACACTGCCTCAAGCTGTACCAGGATGGGTTTAGGCTGGATGTTAGGAAGAAGTTTGTCACAGAAAGAGTGATTTGCTTTGGAATGGGCTGCCCAAGGAGATGGTGGAGTTGTTCCTGGAGGTGTTTAAAAGGAGACTGGATGAGGCACTTAGTGCCGTGGTTTAGTGAATTAGAAGGTGTTAGGTGATAGGTTGGACTCAATGATCTTGAAGGTCTTTTCCAAACTGGTTAATTCTGTGAATCTGTGATTTCAACAAATGGACAGGGCAGTTGTTACTGCTCAAGATCAATCTCTGTTTCAGGGGATGAATAGAAAGAGCTAGTGTTTGACTCTTAGCAGTATACTACTTTAAAAAATACCTATATCTCTGGCAAAAATTTTGCTTTCTTTGAACTCTGGTACAAGCAGCCTGGAAATGGACTTGCTTTGTTTTAGCCACAATTCAGGAAATTAATATAGAAGGGATTTAATTGAGGTGCTGTGTTAGTATCTATTAGTAGTATCAATATTGCTTAGGATGGGTTGAGAAGGGAAGAACATTTTCATTTCAGACAGGAGGTATCGTAGGGGGGGAAAGGTGCAGTTGTGGAGATGCTGCTGAGGGCAAGCTTTATAATCTAGGAGTCACAGCTGATGAGGCAAGAGAAAGCTGAGCTTGATTTCCAAATCCTGAGGGATATGTCAAGGCTGGCAATGGGAAGAAACATGTGACTTGTTCAAGGAGCTCATTTTTCTTGGCAGTTAACAAGATTCCCCCCCACCCCCAGCCACCTCCCAGTACTATGATTTTTAATGAGTTCCTTTTCAGAATGTGTATCTAAAATGAACACAAATCCTTCAGTCTTGGCCACACAATTATCACTGCCATTTGTCACAAGCTAAACCTGCACCCAGCAAACTGCTGCTCCCATATGTAGCTTTGCTTGGTTCCATGGGAGATAGCCAGAAGCAATAAAGCAAGAGTTTACTGAATCTGGTCCTACACTGACTTTTCAAGCAGTTTATTAAGACTACCCAAAAGCATCACATCTGTAACTGATAGAAGGACTGCTGAGATGCCAGAGCAAGAAAGAAACCTGTCACAATGTGCTTGAAGAAAAAAAAAAAAAAAGAAAAAAAGATGCCCAGATCTCTCCTTGGTCTGACAAAGACTTTGTCTGCTGCCTTAATGAAAGGAGATGGGAGTGGAGAATGCTTCAAAAACACTGGGTAAAGAATGTGATGTAAATGCAGCTTAAAAATTGTGGTTAATTAAAATGATAATGTATCTGGCATTATTTCTTATTTTTAATAAGGCTCTCTCATTTGTGCAATGATGACTCAACTAAGACTTGCGAGGCTAGGTCTAATGTTTTTTATTCCCTTAGCTATTTTAGAATTAGAATTAATAATTACCTTT
>VWZI01005731.1:595208-647026 GCA_013396835.1 Psilopogon haemacephalus | reverse complement strand
AAAAATTTGCTTTTTTTTTTTTTTTTTTTTTTTTTTTAAGAGATATAGCTGCAAGGAATTGCCTTTTGACCTGCACTGGAGTAGGACGAATAGCCAAGATTGGTGACTTTGGGATGGCCAGGGATATTTACCGGTAAGTGAAAGGCCATTCCAGTCCTGTGAATAACTTGGTCATCTCATGAGCCTCAACAAGAGCAAGTGCAGGGTTCTGTACCTGGGCTGGAACAATCTTCACTGGCAATACAGCCTGGGCGATGAGGTGATATAAGGCAGCCCTGTGGAAAAAGGACTTTGGGGTGCTGATGGACAAAAAGCTGGACATGAACGAACAGCATGCACTTGCAGACCAGAAGACAAATCACATCCTGGGCTGCATCAAAAGCAGCATTGCCAGCAGATTCAGAGAGGTGATTCTGCCACTTTGCTCTGGTGAGACCTCACTTGGAGTACTGCATCCAGTTCCATAGCCCTCAGTATAGGAAGGACATGGACCTGATGGAACAGGTCCAGAGAAAGGCTATGAAAATGATCAGGGGTTTGGAGCACCTCTGCTATGATGACAGGCTGAGTGAGCTGGGGTTGTTCAGCCTGCAGAAGAGGAGGCTCCCAGGAGACCTAATAGCCTAAAGGGGGCCTAAAGGAAGGATGGAGAGAGACTGTCTACAAAACCCTGTAGTGACAGGACATGGGGCAATGGTTCCAACCCTGACTGATTCTATGATTCTAAGAGCAGATTTAGATTGGGTGTTAAGAACAAATGCTTTACTGTGAGAGTAATAGAACACTGAAACAGGTTGCCCAGGGTGGTGGCTGGGGCTTCATCCCAGGAGATATTCAAGGTGAGGCTCAACAGGACTCTGGGGCAACCTGCTCTAGTTGAGATGTCCCTGCAGACTGGGGTGGGGTGTGTTGACCTAGATGACCCTTGAAGGTCCATTCCAGCCCAGTCTATTTTATGGTTCTATGATTCTATTCTATGATCTGTATCATTTTGGCTGTTCCAAGCTGTCTTGTGGAATCTGGAGCAGGGGAACCATCCACTATGTGTCTGAATTTGATTACTATTAACTAACTGGAGTTAGCAGGCTGTAAATGAACACATCTATGCCTACTAGCCAATACACTTCAACTCCATCTATTCCAGACTGGGCCCCGTGGAACACTGCAAACATGTGGACAATTAGCCAAGCACAGGCAAATTTATTAGCCAGTAAATTATAACTAACATTAAATTGAAAGCAAACAAACAACCATAATTCTCCATTTATGATGTCAAGGAGCATCAGGACCCTGTGTAAAGCCTTAGAAAATTTGGTGTCTTAAACTGGGCACCTACAACACCCTCAGTTTCCATCCCAGTGACAAAGAGGGTATAGAATACTGCTTGGCTGCACTATCTGTGTCAATGACTTTTCCTTTTTCTCACTTGGTCCTGCTGCCATGTGCAATCCTCAGCTGCTGTTGCTGTGGTGATCTTTTATATGTGTGAGTCCTTTCACACTGTGTGACATTCTCCTTGTGTTTTATCTTTCACAGGGCAAGTTACTACCGCAAGGGAGGGAGAGCCATGCTTCCTGTCAAGTGGATGCCCCCAGAAGCCTTTCTAGAGGGTATTTTCACCTCCAAGACTGACACCTGGTAACAAACATCTTTTAATCACTTCTGCTACTCAGTGATGAGCAGTACAATTTTTTTTTACCCTTAAGACAAAACAAAGCAAACAAAAAACATCAAACACAACCCCAAACAAAAAATAAAGCCCCAACAAACTTCTCAGCAGGAGCCTTAGAAAATGTTAGGATTTCCTAGAAAAATGTTCTAAACCTTCCCTCTGTGTTCAGTAGAAGAACAGCTAAAGAATTGTGAGTAAGAATTAAAATCTCTAATGTAACGGGAGATAATAAAAATTATCCATGCATAAATGTAGAGTATAAAAAAAAAAAAAAAGGCGATCAAGAAGTTAAAAGATAAGTCAGTTTCATAGAATTATAGAAACCTTAAGGTTGGAAAAGCCCTCTCAGATCATCAAGTCCAACCGTCAGCCCAATACTGATGACCACTACACCATGTCCTGAAATGCCACGTTTAGCTTCTCCAGAAGTATCAGCTAAAAGTCCAAATGCCATCAAAAGTTTCCTTCATCTCTCAGTACCTGCCACTCGGTTTCTATCAGTGGTAAGACCTGCTGTAATCATACAAATTACTCTCTCTATCACCCAGGGTTACTAATTTGTACAGAGCTTTTCTTTTGTACATAAAACGATTTGATCAGAATTCCTTGCTGGCCACTGAGGAACCAATGTAAGTTGATTTTTCTTTAACATAAGCACCCTCTCCACCGCAGCAAATCCATGCCCAGGTGATGGGGAACGGAAGCTTTCCAGCTGCTTACAAATGCCTCTCTCCCTGCACAGTGGATTCTTCAATACACTGTGCTGAGCCGTTCCCTTAAATGCCACACTGACCCAGTTTCCTGAAGCTGTTAGCCATGCCGGAAGACGAGGGATTGCTTATCAGCACCCAACTGTGAGCTGCCAGCACTAAACAAAGTGCTGTAGTTCCTGTAACATTCTAGTGTAAGTAATTGGTGTACTGGAAATTGCTTCCACCTTTGCAGCAAATAGACTCCTAAAACGTTCATCTTGCTGAAGTCCTGGCAGAACCCTATTGACCCACCCTGGGTCTTTTCAGTGGTGCTGCCTAAACCAACCCATGGTTGTGAGAAAGGAGAGCAGCAGTATCATGACGATAAGTAACTGCTGCTGCCTTTCAGCTTCACTGGATCTCTCTGTTCTTGAGCATTCTCTTCCTGAACACCAATTCAAACATCTTCAGCCTTCCCAAGTGAGGTAGGAATCATCATGGCAGATCTAGCAATTCTTTTCAGTTAGACCATATGCAGCAAAGGGTGCTCTGGCATTTCCTGCTCTAGGAATAACAATCGCAGCAGAAAGCACAACTTTGAAGTTACTCAATTATTTGGAACACTCTGCAAAGCTACTTTTGGAGCTTGACCAAATGTTTTGATTGATTGGGGTTTTTTTTATACCAAAGTTGACTCATAACCATGCCAATTGTACATTACTGCAGTTGGTCTACAACTTCAAAAGTTTGTTGCTGTGGTGTTACCCACAGAGATTCACGCCAGGTTTGCAGAGCACAAATTAAACCTAATTGGCAATGTTGGCTGGTTTCTGATACAGGTCCTTTGGAGTGCTTCTGTGGGAGATTTTCTCTCTAGGCTACATGCCCTACCCTTGCAAAACCAATCAAGAAGTACTGGAATTTGTCACCAGTGGAGGAAGAATGGATCCACCAAAAAACTGTCCCGGACCAGTGTAAGTATTTTACTACTACAAGCCAAGGGATGCTGGCTATTGACTAGGTTAAACAAAGGCACCTAGATACCTTTGGTGAGGGAACTGTGATTGCCTCCAGTATTAGGTGGGTATTACTGGATGTCTCTTGAGGCAATTCCTCTTGTGTACAGCTTAGAGCACTATAGGGTTTGCTTTAAGCAGTGTTCTCTCGCTGTCTCAGAATGCAGAAATGACATACCTGCTTTTGCTCTCCCCTCCTTTGGGCTGAGCACCGAGTGCAGCTCCTCTGGACCCATGACCATTTCACACTGAAACACATTTGTACACAGTTCTCTTTCTTGACTACTTTTTTTTTCCTTTTCTTTTTTCTTATTTTAAGGTACCGGATCATGACACAGTGCTGGCAGCACAGCCCGGAGTATCGTCCCAACTTCTCCACCATCCTGGAAAGAATCAAGTACTGCACACAGGTACTGGTCTTTACTTTCCAGGTGGAGTGTAATCTGTGGAATGTCAACTGTCCAAAGGCACTAGACTAGCTTCAGTGCCCAAAAAGGGTCCTGACAGACAGGTCTAACTACTTTCCCAGTTGTGGTGGTGCTGTTGATTGATTCAACTGCTCTTTTCATCTGAGTTTTCCAGTATCCATCTTCATTCTCCCACCTTTGGCCCAGCCAAAATGGGACGATATTGTGGCTGTGCAAGTGGATGGCTTGTTCAGTAGCAAAATGCCCTTCACTTTGTGGTGGAAAGGTATTTAGAATCTCTTTCAAGGTCTTTATTCTGACCTTGCCCAGTGTTGCTCAAAAGCCACAGCTGAATTGGCATGGAGTGGAGGTGGGAAATGAGATGGCATGGCGAGTTCACCATCTGGTAGCATTTTACAGCTATAGGCCTGCATCCAACCTCCCAAGGGGAGAAATTACATAGTAGTGGCCCTCTGCTCAGCCACTGATTCCAGTAACTCACAGCCCCTGCCCAAAGGTAGGACAAAAATGAGAGAGCATTTCTGCAGGCCTTGAGAGCATGAAAGGTCCAGCTGGCACACAGCACCTTGTATGACCTGCAGGAATATTGTCCAAACCTGCTGTCAGCCTCTGCCAAAAGCCTTTTAGCTCTCAAAGCCATTTCTCTTAAAAAAACAAGTGTGACAGTCAACCTGCATGTGCTCAGGGTAGAATAGATCCTTGTCTCTCTTCCTTTTTCAGGACCCTGATGTGATCAACACTGAGTTACCCATGGAGTGTGGCCCCACACCAGAGGATGAAGGGAGTACAGTCATGCGCCCCAACATTTCCAGTGGGATGGTGCCCCTGTTGGTAAGCCCTTCTCTCACACCTCAGACCACACCTAAAATGCTGGACTCCTACCACAGTGGTCACAAACTTCTACAGTGTCCACAAGAGCTACTGGTAGAGAACCTGAGCAACCGGACTGCTCGAGGCCCCAGCCTGCCATGCCTCAATGATTTCAACAATGGGTCCTCATTACAGCAGACCTTGAACCAGAAGCTAGAGCTCAGCAATCCACCAACCCACAGACTTAAAAACAAAACGAAAAATCTTTGGAACCCAACCTATGGTTCATGGGTGCTAGAAAACATCTGTCACTTCAGCCCTAGCTCCAAGCTGAAAGCAGCTCCGGAGCGGGAAGATTCAGGATTTGATGGGAACTGCAGCTCTTCTCCCAGCTCACGGGCATCCCCGGCATCTCCAAGTCGAAGCAACTGCCCTCACATGGATATCAGCGGGGTTGAACTGGTGAAACTCCAGGATTTCCCCTGTGGCAATGTGAATTATGCTTATGATGACCTGTGCTATAGCAGTGACCACCAGCCATCAGCCATGGCAGAGGTCAGAGCAGCCGTGCTCAGGAGCTCCAGCCTGCATGGAGAAGAGAAGCCTCTGTATAAAACAGAGAGAACAGCAAGAGAGAGAGACTCTGGTCTGTCTTTGTCAGATGACCTCAGTGTTACTCCAGTGTAACAGAAGCAGTTCTTCCAAAAGTCAGGGAGCGTGTGTGCCTGGAAGGACTGTTTCCTATTTCACTTACTTTCTCCAGTTAAGTTCCTTCAGATGGGTGATGTTTCAACATCAGCAGTGTTCTGCTTCCTCCTCCTACCTGCTGGATCTGCAGATCACTAACGACAGTTGCATTTCTATCTCTGTCCATCAAATGTTTTCCATTGAAGCAGCTTAGAGGTGGAGAACAAGGGCATTGCTGCTCTAGTCAGAGTACAACACTTAAGGAAATGACTTCTTCTCAGTCTGCTCAGGTGAAAAGAAATGGGCCTATCATCCAGATGCAGCATTTCAGATGACATAATGACCCATACAGGTTGTGCGTCTCTCTGACCGAAGAAACCAAAACCAAATGCTGTGCCAGCAGCAACCAATTTGCAAAGTCTGCTATGTTCCTGAGAGCTTTTTACAGTCCCCATGACTTACTTACTAATGATGCTCTGTAAGACAGGTAAATAAGTAACAACTACATTTGCATCTGCTTTACTAGCAGACCCCATGAAAAAACCATTGCAATGAAACCACTGCACAAATCAGAAGCAACAGGAAGGATGAGAGGAAAAAAAACACCAACCCAGGCTCCTCTGAGCATGTGCTTTGAAAACAAGCAATGAAGAGGAAGATAAATGTGCTGTTAACAAAAAAATACTTAGTGGAGCTGATAGAATCCCTTTGAATAGAGAAGGAACTTCTGTGCTGCTTGTCTCATGGTGTCACATTCCTCAGCTTCTGGTGTAGAAGGGGCAGGTGGTTTCTCAAGAAAGGCTGAGCTGTGTGGTGTGATAAGAAATGGACTGTGTTATCTTTTAATGGACTTAATTTTTGTAAGTACTTAGACATTCAGCAGTGATTTCCTGTGCTGTCTTGGCAAGCATTAGGCTGAAGTTCTTGGGTAACTGTCCAGTGTTTGGTGCGCTACTGCTCCTCTTGGTTTTAATACCAACTCCTCAAAGGCAGAAACAAAGTGATGCAAGGGAGGAGCAGAGCAAAGGGAAATCTATTACAAGCACCTTACAGTGCCCCTTGCACAACGAGGTAGATTAGCTCAGTCTCTTGAGAAAGCTAAAATCATGACTTGGCTTTCCATATCTGATCAGGACATCAACACTTCTAACCTTGCAGGCCTACAGACTTGCTGATAAAGGCAGCTGCTGTTTAGTTTGAAGACAGTTGATTTCTGTGGCCTTCTGCTGCTTAAGAGTCTAAACTGATGTTTACTGGTTAAAGCCTGCAAAAGGAGGAGACTGGAAAAGTAAACAGTTTGGATTAAGCCTCAACAGTCTTGGAAGCATTTTGTCCTTGTCTCACTCTGGACTGCTGCACTGTCAACCTACAGCGGCAAATTACACACTGCCTTCATGAGTCATCAAGCTGTTTTGGTGAGATGTCAGGTGTAGACTCCGCTTCCTTTCTGAGGGAAGAGATGCTCTAGTGCAAGCATCACACTGAGTGGTTAGCTGCATGTACAGTCAGCAGATGTGGGCTGGCAGAAGAGGGTTTCCTTTGACCCTTTGACACTTCCTGTCCTCTGCGCCACTCAGGGATTGATGCTCCTGAGATGTCGTACAGAAAAGCACAGTGTGAATCCATCTGGAATGAAATGCACCTTCAGCACAGGGTTGGCTGACTATATATGTTCTAAGCTTCCTATAGTTTTAGGCCTTTGACTTCAGAGTGAGTAATTTTTTTCAGACTTCCATGGTGATGATTGCTACCTTTCACCGTGACTCCTGTGGTCTGGAAACAATTCAAATTGATGTGAAATGACAGACGGTCAGAGCACGGGGGTTTCTACCTGCAAATTGTAGGAGTGTTGTGGGGAGTGATGAGCTTAGTGACCAAGGGAGGTGGCTGAATATGTGTCATGCCCCATGCCCTTCTTTCCATTTCACCTTTGCTTTAGCTCTTTGGCTTCTCTCATGTTTACCTCATTGCCACTCCTATCTTAAATCCAGGAACTGCTACAGCCCAGTTAGATGAGGTAGAAAAGCACATCTAGAAAGTAAATTTTCTCATTATCTCTTCTTGCAGAGACTAACATTTATGGCCACCTTTCAAGCTGGCCACCTCTGGACCATGCTAGTCAAGAGTGCATACATCTGCTCTCAGCTAAGTGGAAGAACATCAGTTTATCTTCAACATCCTCACCTTTTGGGTTATGTTAACCCTATGGTTTATTTATTAGCAGGTCGGTTTCTTCCCCTTCCCCCCCCGCCCCCCGAGGTAAGCTAGAAACCTCTTCAACAGTTGTGTTTGGGTGTCAGCAACTCAGGCCCTTCCTCCCTGCATCTGTGATAAGGCCACAGTAGAGTGCAGTGACTCTAGTTCAGGCACAGTGGGCATGACGCCAGATCACTTCCCAACCCTTGTTTGCAACAGGCACTACTCTGAGCAGAGTACTGGTGGCCATGCCCATGCTTTTGCAGGCTTGTTAAAATTCTGGTTTCAGTTCTCCTTGGTATTCCACTCCTCTCTGATTGCCCACCCCTGTGAGCAGACAGACTTTGCTGATTCCAGCAATGCATAGCTCAGGGATGTACTGAGCCAGATGCAGACAGAACATGCAGCTGCCAGCACCAAATGGGCACTAAAGAGCTGGGGAATTTTAAAAGCATTTGTATTAGCAACCCGAATTTTATATAAGGTCTTAACTCCTTCAAATGAAACTAAAGGTAAACTGTCTTCTGTCAGCACAACTGCCACGAGTCGCTGGCAGATTTTCTGTGCATAACTGGTCTTTTAGCTACTTTTTAAAAAATCCTCACAATGAATTTTGAATTAATATCTTAGAGAAAATAATGCTAATAGCGCTCCTGTTGTGACACTGAAATGCTACATGCTGTCCAAACCCTACTAAACAAAAAGAGAACTAACGTGTGATGACATACACTACAACCTTCAGCCCTACAGTTCTGAGTTTAAACTTTCCTATCAGTCACAGAACCCACAGTGCTCAGCAGCTACTATTACAAGATAAGTTGACTGAAACTGGTTTTTAAGGAGACTTTTAGTGCATAATCAGTAAGATGAACACATCTTGTCAAAGTTAGATTCCTTTGGCAACTTAAAGTCAAAATCTGATTTAATTTCCTAGAGAAAGGGCATGAGCTGAAGGTCTGGGATTGGTTCAGTCCTGTAATGCATATGAAAAGTCTTCCAACACTTTCTTGCTGCAGAATCAGCCATTATAAGATCATTACAAATTGCTTGTCCTGCTGAGTGTCTTTTAATACATTACCAACTTGGGTTTAGATTTATGTGTAGAGTTGTTGGCTTTTGTTTCCCCTCTGGGCTCAGAATTATGTTGCTTCATACAACCTCACACCCACTTTTTAAAAGAGGGGACTGAAGTACAAAAGATGAGATAGATAATGTAAATTTCATTTTGCCCTTCTCTGCTTTCTTTTCACATTGGCTGGTATTCTCACTTCTGATTACTGTTTCTCTCTTCTTTTGTATCTCCATTTCTCTTTAAAGTAACAGAATTTTTTAACAGCACAGAGCTAAGCCCCCCTCATATCAACCCTTTTTCTGAGGTAAGTTCTCCACTCATTTGCCAATGGGCAGCTGTGCGCTAAGGCAGCTTTGCAAGTCTAATGAAATAGAGGCTTTTCAAGCATAACTTATTCCACCTCCAATATCTTCCCACTACTTACCCCAAAGAGAAGAAAACACTGCTGCTGGGAGTACAGTTCCACCCAGCATACTTGCATCTCCACAGCTGTGTCAGCTAGGGACCACACCTCTTCAGACCCTCAAGCAGCAGAGCTTTGTCTTGCAGACATAGCTATGCTTTCTTCTCCTAGCTGCTTCTCAGTCTGATGCAGAGACCTTAGGCTTGACACAACATTGTTAACATGTTCCCATCTCACCACACGACCTTTTTGAGTAGAACTGGATCTGATTTGTCATTACCTCTGACCACGACAACACTTCTTGCCAATGGCAACTTGTGGGTGACTACGGTACATAAGTAGAAGACGCACCTGCTTCTATGCAATGGAACGCTGGACAAGTGTGCACTGCTATACTTGTAACACAAAATAAAGAGACACTAATAGTGGCTGTTTCCCTTTCTGCTAAGTACTCTTTGCTCACAGATAAGCATGTACTCTCTCTTGCTGTGAAGCGTTTGCCAGTTCTGGAAGACTGACAGCTTCTTCCCTGCTGCCACACAAAACTGCCCATGGAACAGTTCACAGGTCAGAGTCTGCCAAGTGCCTTTAGATGCACAAATTTTGGATATACTGTAGGCTACACACTGAGCTTTTGGAGACAGAGCCTACCTGGAAGGAAGCTATGGGGCTTTGTGTGGATCAGGCTTCAAAACTAACATTTGAGCTTGGTTTCAAAAGGTGACTTGTAGATGTTTCAGAACTAGCTTTGTTTTAGGAAGTATTAGATGGCAAAGACTAAAAAGTGCAAGGAACACTGAAATACGTAGGCTTTGTCCTTTCCCTTAGGAAACCCTTGAAGAAAAGAACAGAGAGGATGTCTTTTTTCCTTCAGTCTCATTTATTTAGTAGTACACACACTTCAGAGTAACAAACACTCAACCAATACAGTCAATGTGAAAAGTGACCATGGTCAGCTTTGCATTGTAGTGTTCAGAAACGGATGCATGTGGATGATACAGGCTATTTGATCTCAGTACCTTAATAATAACAAATAATAATAACAACAGCAATAAAAAAAACCCCAAAACCAACAAAATAGCAAGAGCCCTCTGAGATACTTACGGGTTCGGTCCAACTCCCATGGAAAGCTTTCACTGCAATAGGAACTGGATCAGATGCTAAGTGAATTCCCCCCCATGTAAAATTAAGAAGGATTTAATTTTTACCACTTCGGTTACATTTCATCCAAATATGTATCCTTATAGGGCTCCAACACCCATAATTTTTAAACTTACTTAGCTGATGTATCTCTTTGTGCATTTCTTTCTATATTGCACCTTCTTCCAAAGAATCTCACAGCATCTTGGGCGAAGTAAATGGACAGCCTCACACTACTCCTGTGAGGTAAGTAGATACCATTCCCGTCTGTAAACAGGAACAAAACTGATGCCTAGGATAGCTGTCCAAGGCCAAAAAACAAAAAGTCACTGGCAAAGCTGAGGGAGAGAAGTTCTACTGCTAGATTTCCAGAGGAAAGCAGCAGCTACAGCAGTAAGCATTGCTGACTCTAATTAGTGAGTTTAAAGACCTTGGTGCCCAAGTCAGAGGTTCAGCACCAAAGTGGCTCTGGGCCAGAGCATGTCACCATGCTGTGGAAACAAACGTGTGCTCTCGCTGCCCCACAGTCAGGCCATATCTATCTCAGCAGAGGCATTCAAGAACTACATTTTGAATTTGTTTGTGAACAAGCACCTTGGTTATCATGCATCAGTGCTCCTCTGTTATGTGCCTGTACAAAGGCATCATCCTGACCCTCTGGTAACTAGAAGCTTATTCAAAGCAACATAGTCCGTGGTGAAAGGCAGCTACGCTGCTTCCTCACACTAGCCAGTGAGTGTATGCAGACAGGCACTCTGGGCCACCTGATGGGAAAAAATCAAGGTATTTAAAATACCTTGTGGTAGTTTTCTCCTGAGCTCAGACTCAGCTCCTTACAGCTCCAGGGCTCAGTTGCAGTCCTGTGCTTGCAGTTTGCACCTTCTCTCATTACAGCTGCAGCAGATTCTGGCCTCTTCTAATCCCTTAGTAAGTGATAAGGCCACTTCAAAACTAGTTTGCTACAACTGCTTATCATCTAGCAGGAGTTTCCAGACCAGGGGCTGCTACAGTAAAGCTTTTCTTTTTTCTCTGACCTTTTCAACTAATGCAGAGGAATGGATCATTCTGCATGTTTTCCTCCCAAGCCTACAGACTAAGCCATCCAGGTACTAGCAGCAGGGTTGTTTTTTTTAAGCTGCTGGTACAACATCTCTTCCAGTTCTCCCTTAGAAGTTTGCCTCAAACTCTCAACATTCTAACAGCTGAGCATCAACTTTTACCCTCTAAATCCACCCCTCTAGAAAATAAGTTACACTGGTGCAAAAGATTCACATTTGTGGTAACAGAAGAAAGAAACTGAACTCTGAAGATTAATTAGGCAAACTACTAATGAATTCTATCACCTTAACAGTCTCACTGCTAACTTTTCTCTTTTGTTTAAGTATGGTAGAGCTGCTTGCAACTGCAGCCTCATAAAGAAGCTACAGTTACTAAAGTTCTCCCCGAGACCTATTTACTTCCTATTCTCCTCAAGCATTGCTGGTTAGCTGGCCTGGCTGCAGGAAAGGAGGAACACTTTTTTTTTAATTGTATGAAACCTTTCCACAGGTAAATGCATTATCTCATAGTAGTTAGAAACTTAGGAGGCATCTAGAATGCTATCATCTGTGCTCATTGCAGGCTTGCTTTCACCTAAAAAAAAAAAAAACAGCATGTGTAAAGCCTCTGAAATATCTGAGTGGAAACTTCATTAACATACCGTCACAAAAATAAAATTGAGGGGGACTCTGGGAGGCCACAGAACTAGTCTGAATTTGCAGTGAGCTGCAAAAATAAGCAGTTTCAAGCAACATCAGGTTTAGAGCAAAACATTTCCAACATGTCATTACTTCGTACAGAATATCCACTCTGCCATCCAACTTTCAGGTCACAACTGAGCTTGAAGTTTTAATACTGCTATTTGGTTTAGAGGTGATGAAAAAGCCATTAACATTGACTGCTCTCTCAGTACAGTAGTGTGCTAGCTAAAGTAACTCCTTTCAGAAATGATTTCAGGGTCTTCAATTCTAACTAACTAAAAATGCTATAGACAGATTCCATTCCAATTCTGAACTACTTGTTCTTGCTCATGATCACAACTATTACTGAAATAGTTTCCCAAAACATGGAGTCACCTTCCTACATCCTAGAGAAGTTCTCAGAATCTCTCCTGAGCACCAGCAAAAAACAGCAATTTCCATTCAATGTGCACTGCTGGGCTTTAGCTGTTGAAAGTGGATTAACAATCAAATAGTAAGTGTAAGTCTTGCCCTCAGTTAGGAAACTGCATCATCATGTTAAAACCTGGAATGTGAGTGAAGATGTGAATACTGATAGTACTTATACTGCTAGGGTCTAAAGAATTGTTCAAGTGACATGGGGCAACCAACAGAAGGTATGGGAAGCCATTACAAGCAATCATTTCAGTCTTTCTTGACTTCAGCCTCAACACTCTGATTTTTTTAGGGCTCGGCCTGGGCCATAGCAAAAGAAGAATGAACCACAGATGGCCCCACCATTCCAGATGGGGACTAGGAATGTGATACATTGACAGTCCTTCCTCCAACCTGCCCTGAGTTAACAGCTGATACCTGGGAGGAAGGATGCCTGGGAATTATCATTAGTGTAATGCTGTGAATGCAGAAACTTTCCCTTCCCAACCGCTGTGCCAGTCTAAGCACTTTAGCAGCAGCATCCTATGTGGAAAGAGAAGGTGGCCGAGAGGTCACGTGCATTAGGGGACAGTCAAACCATGATCTCAAGAGATCACGCTGGCTGCTGGCCACTAGTGTGCATGTGTATATGTGCAAGGGGGTTAATATTTAAAAACAGAGCCCCCTTGTAAAAACCCCCATTATTTCCCTGGTCCGATCTTCAGAACTGCGGTCAAGCTGCAAGAGACCACACTTGCCAAGGTAGGCACTTTCCAACTGCCCACCCGGTCCAAAAGTCAAATGTTTTTTGAGACAATGGGCTGCTATTCTACCCCTAGAATATCTGTAATCTGCCAAGAGGAGGCTACATAAAAATCAAAGGCTGCTCCTGGATAGAAGTGAATAGACAATAGGGTAGGGAGGAAGAGTGGTCAACAGCATTTTCCACATCCAGCTGCTATCAACTGCTGCCTCCCTGTGATCACCATCCATTTCTACCTTGTACACACTAACACAGCACAGAAGAAATTATTGGTCCAACCTATAGTGTACAAGGGAGTAAGGAGAATTGCAATTGTGTGCCTTTGTGAGGAGGGGGTTACAAAACTATGCAATTCCCTGAAAAATTGTTATTCCTACCATGAATCCTTAAGCACTTGCTCTGGCTCACTTAGAGGCAAACTGGAGTCCCATCTGCTTGCCAGAAATCAGAATCATTCTGGTTTACTACACAGACCTCTTGACTCATGCTGGTGTGATTCCTGAGTATGGAGATCTTCATTATCTGAGAACCAGTCCAAGGTGAGGCTGGTACAATACAGACCAATCTGGAGTTATTGAAGTTCATAGAGGGTCATTGCAAAGCCGTTGTTCACTAAGTGCTGAGTTCTGGATGCAGCTCCCTTTGCTTTGATGACCTCAGGAGTTTGGAGGGAGTTAAGGGTTTCCTTCTAACTGAGCGACCCCAGTAGAGCAGAAAGTTACAGACACACCCTGCAAGTTTTGTGCTGTTCTCAACTCATCTTTCAGTGATGCTTTCCAAGATGCCAATCAAATTGTCCAACCCCAACAAGTACCCATCTTCCCTGTTGCCTTCTTGCCAAGGGATCCTGTGATCCAGTGTTTGCCCATCAGGGAGAAGGGTGGTCTTTCCAAAATCGATCAGCCACACATTGGCATTGCCAGTGCCATCGTGTACAAAAAGTAGTGAGCTTCCAACAACCTGGAAGACAGATTAAAATGACGTGGTTGAAAACACATCCTGAACTCTCCCACCATTACTTAACACCTCCCACTAAGATGGCCTCCTCAGGTAACCTTCTTACCTGCAACCCAACAGACTTTGGGCTGCACTTATACAATGACAATTTACATGCCCCATCTGCATAAGCATATCAATGGGCAGGTAGATGGGAAAAGGACCCAGTAGACAAGAGGGAGAAAAGCAGTTCCCCAGCTCATCTGGCAGCAGTTCTCAGTTCGACCAATTCAGCAAAAGCCAGAGACTACTTCCACAGAAAAGCTACAACCCATGGTTAACAAAGTGGAAATGGTTCAAGGTAATAAAATGTCTGACCTCAAAATCATGAGCTGTAACAAGCAGAACTTACAATGCTAATGATGCCTCCTCCACAGCAAGGCACACAAGGAGAGCATTACAGAGCAGAACGACACAGTGCTTCAATGTAAATCCAGCATCACTAATAGAGCCTTAATTGTCAAATGACTGCGGAATGCTAAGCTACCAAATGCAAGCTTCCTGTAAAGATTCCCACTGGAACACTCCAAGATTAGAGAAACCACAGGAGACTGGTAGTCATAAACCATTCCCTGCAGTGGCCCAGAGCTCTAAGCATTAGGATGACAAAAAGATAGGAGGATTTATTATTCCTCGGACTGGTTTAATGTTCTGTATCATCATTATGGAGGCTTTGCGGCATCTGTGTTGTTAACATAGATTAGTTCTACTACAAACTCCTGCCTCCTAATACAGCAGGCTACTCTAAATCACTACTGCTAAGTGACCAAAGGAAGCAGCAATGCACCTCCACAGCATTGCACTCACCTCGTGTCGCTTGAAGAAATCTGAGGATTGAAGAATGATATGAATTTCCTGCAGACGCTTGAGGTATTTGTTCTGGAAGAAGAGGAGAAAAAAAACAACAACTTGAATGTTTATTCAAGTAAAGAACAAATTAAGATATTCTGTGTACAGGAGGCCACATGGTGAAAAGACCATGTTAATTTTAGGCTAAAGGCCCCTCCAAACAATAGGCTCATCATTCTAAAGTCAATCTGAAAACAGACTTCAACAAGCTTTCATGAACTAGAACACAAGAAGTTTCACTTCCACTTAAGGAAAAACCTCTTTACTTTGAGGGTGCAGGAGCACTGGAATAGGCTGCCCAGAGAGGCTGTAGAGTCTCCCTCTCTGGTCAGATTCCAAAATGGCCTGGATATGTTTCTGTGCAAACTGATCTAGACCCACCTGTGTTAGCAGGGGGGTTGGAAGAGATGATGTCCAGAGGTCCCTTCCAACTCCTACCATTTCATGATTCACAGTGAAAAAACAAACAGACAGGAGAGTCTCTGCTGTATGTGTTACCACAAGCATACTTATCTGTCTTGCTTTGGATGAGGAGAGACATTTTCCCCACACACCTTTTTTTGATTTTTAATAAAGAAAACAAAAGTTTCAAGCAATCACAAATTTTTCAGTCCCCCACAGTGAGAAGAGAATTAAGTTGTATTAGAGAGAGACAAGGTTTCAAGTATGTGGGGTGGAGAATAAAAACATTTCAGAATTAAAAAAAAAGGCCTAATGCATACAGCTCTAAAAAACATTTTTCATGCTGCCTTGCACCACCAAGCACATTCCTCCAGGAGGGCTATTCTGCCTTCCTTACAGTTTCCACACTGCAGCAAACACCATGTCATCCTTTGAAGTTCTAAAGAGATGTGTTGTGCCATCTACCACATCACTGCTGTGCTAGCCCGAGAGCACCACACAGGAATTTCTCTTCAAGGCGAGTCTCGCACTTCGGAGCACAGCCAGGCACCAATCTCACTTCCTACCCCCGTGCTCTGGTTTCATCCTCTGCAGAATGAATTCCCATATCTCAAGTTTTCCTGCCAACACAGTCCCTTCTTAGACATCACCACCCCTCTGATGCATCTAACACCCATGGTCGAAGCTGATGGCAAGCCGTAAGTTAGCTTGACTCATATTTTGTTAGTATAAGGTACTTTAGGATGAACTCGTGGCAAGGCTAAAACCAGGTCTGTCAGCTCAACTATTGCTCACTGCCCACCAAGTCCCCATGTCCACTCCACCTGCTGAGAAGGAATGGCAGCCATAATCCATTTTCTTACTTGGCTGTTGAATTAATTTTTCTGGCACCAGAGGAAGCATGGCCCTGAAACAAATTCATTGGGTCAAAGATCAGCGAACCCGAGGAGCTCACACTCACCAGAATAGTTGTGTTGCCCTCAATGAATTCCACAAAAACCTGTAGAACTTGCTCCTGTGTCTTTGTAGTTTTGAAGTTCGTGTTGCATGTTCCATCCGCCTTCTGTACCAAAATGCACAAAGGCAAAGACTGTTTACACCACACACGTAATACTCCCCTCATCAGTCAATCCTCTCGAACCACCAACAGCTCAACTCCTGCTAACCAGATGAAAGCAGGTAGCTGAGCAGGGAGACAGCAGATAAACCAAGCCAAAAGTGGGGAAAATACAAAAGTTGATTGAGTAACTTTAAGTGAGAGATCAATTCCTGTTGAGTGCAGTAAAACAACAACAACATTCATGATCTTACCAACTTGCAGGAGAGTCCTCTCCTATCAGCACTACTAGTGCAAAGTTTTGGGGCAAACCACAATGGTTGTCCTCTCGCCTAGCTTTGCGTAGTCAAACCTTGGCTGGAAGTGTAAAGGGACATCCTCAAACCAAATGTTACCAGTCCTCTTGGTTTGCTTTTCAAGGGAAGAATGTCCTGGTTTAACCCCAGCTGGCAACTAAGCACCACACAACCACTTGCTGACTCTTCTCTGCCTCGGTGAGATGGGAGGGAGAACTGAAAACAAGTAAAAACCCCTGGGTTGAAATCAGAACAGTTTAATAACTGAAATAGTAGGTTTTTTAAAAAAATCCTTAATAGGGAAGATAATAAAAAGAGAGTGAAATAAATCCCCAGAAAGACAAGTGATGCAACCCTCTCAATTGCACCAGTCCAACAAAATTGCTCGTTTCTATCCTAGAGCAAAATCAACAGGTCATGTAAATGCGTTCCCTCCTACATGTAGAAAGTCATTACACCAAAACTGAGGAAATTCAGTTCTGGTTTCAGCAGGTGACAGACTATTGGTGACACTCCAGAGCAGAACTCTGCTCCAATTATACACACAAATCCAATAATTTCTAAATCTGCCGTGCAATTTGACTGAATGGCAAAGCAATGCAGAGCAACCTCCCACCTACCAGACTTCCTAGCAGTAGAATAAACAGAATTTTATTGCAAGGTTGCAGGTCAGATTCAAGTGTGGCATGTCAGCCTGAGGAGATGTGCAAGTTATGCAAGAGAAGTTCAGCAAGTAGGCAGTGCAGTTAGAAGCCATCTGATCTGATGTATGATAAAGCTCAACAGCAGATAGAAATTTGGAACTTAGCCTGATGCCTCACACCTCTTTGCTGGAGTAAGGTTGTTTTGAAAAAGAAAAATTCGTCCTGCTCCTCAAATTCCAGAGCCAAGTCTGGAATAGCTGCGGTGTGCTGCGTGCTCCCATCTCATCCTTTTCCTCTGGACAGACTGGCTGCTTGTTCCCCTGTTGTGAATTTGTTCCTTTGCTGGCAGGAAACCTAACTGCTGCCTGTCGTTACTTTCTGTGAACAACATGTAGAGCTTGAGTGGAGCCATCCCTCGTGTTCTGTACCAAGCCCTCACAATGGCACTGGATGCACCTGACCTCCAGTAGGCACTTGCCTGACTTACTCCTTGAAGCCACACCTCTGTCAAGACCTCCACACATGTTCCTGTGCAGCAGAATAGTTGCAGAGTGCAGTGAGTGGGACACTTGCAGTACTTCTCACCAGATGTGACAGTGACATAGATAACAGGAGGGCAGGTTTGGTGCTCCACAGAACAGTGCTACCTATCTTAACCTGTGTAGTCTGGCTCAGATTCTTCTAAAGACTTTCCTCAAAGGTCTCTGGGTTAAGATCACAAACTAAATGGATTCACAAAGATGTACAAATCCAATCTTATGTCCTGATAGGAACACGGCTGTCCCTGATCTACAGCTAAAGGAATGTTCATACCAAAGACAAAAGTAACTTCCCAAACTGCAGATTCAAAACTTCCAATTCTCAGCCCCATACAACTCTGCTCATTAGCTTATGTTTGTGATGCCTACCCTTCAGACAGCCCCTTCCAGAGAGAAAACCTGAATTCTAAACTTTAGGATCAGGTGCCAGCTGTAAGGAAAGTCAACAGTTTGAATTACTTCTGATGAGGAAGAGTGCTAAATCTCATCAATTAATCCAACTTGATTTCAGAGATACGGAAGTAAGACACAAGAAGAGAGATGGACCAACCTAAAGAGAAAAAGTACCCCACTGATGTAGGAGGAGAGCTTAAGATGGGTCAGATCTTGTTCATTAGCAGCCACTTCACAGAAGGGATTCTAGGATTTCACTTTCTTTGCTTCTGTTTCTTACTCGAGCAGGCACGGGGCAGTATTATTTCTGAATGGCCAATCTCAACACATCTGCTCAGCTCACTCCCAGCGTTATCAGTCCCTCGGGGAGAGCACCCCCTTTATCTCATTAACCACTAGCTGGCACCACTGATCCTTCTGGCTCTCCTCTCAGGATGGAGATCCCTGCAGCGTGGCTTTGCTGTTCTGCAAATAAACAGAACTCGATGTGCAATTCGGCTCCAGTGAAATGGTGCAGGAAGGACTGACTTGCTGTACTGCTTGGACAACCTGCTCCCTGACACCATTTTTCCATGTTAAAAAAGTATGAAACCGATACCTACATCCTTTCTAACAGCACAGAGAGACACAGGAAAGGGCAATGTACTGCAGTATTCCAAAGTGTTTCCTGTACTTAACCAAGGATTATTTGTGTCCCATTTTGCACAGTTACAGCATTGGCTTAGCAGAGGGAAACACTCTGCAGTCTACGTGCCATAACTACTTCTACCCATCTCTCATAACCACCAAACCACAAAGAACGAGGCTGGAGGCTTTACAGGAGTCCCACTCTGTGCTCCCTTAGCTCAGACACTCTCCAGGATTCAACATAAATATAACCAACTATCTTTCCAAGAACATACATAAAAACTCTCAAGACCATCCGAGTTTCTGGCTCCATTACACCTGGCATCCAAAGATCTAAGTGACATAGAAACAAAACAGGTATCTTAATAACATCATTAGATAGCTAAAGGGTAAGCCAAGAAGTGTCTTGGCTGGACTGGAGCCAGATCATCTACCACCAAGACAGTTCCTGCATAAGGATGCCCGTGTCTAACAGCTAGGAGTGGGTGGCACAGCATACAGAGGACCAGCACAGCATGGTCTGGAAGCCCTAGTTCCTATATCACAGCAGGAAAATCTGTGAATAAGGAAGGGAGAAGACAACACAAGGAAGCAGAGAAGAAAGGAGTGTACAAAGAGCCTCTAGTAATCAGCATTATCCTTTTTATCATTTTCTTCTTCCTATGTCCTTGAACTATAAAATGGAAGCAAAACTAATCCAGATTATAACCGAATGCCTACCATACCTAAAGTAAAGGCATATGCTCTGGGAACATTCTGAAATCCCACAGGGTAATCCATGCCAGCTCCTTCATAGCTATCCCGTGATGGGCTTCAGGTAAAAAGCACTCATCCAGGGAGTGGATGGATCTGGGCAGCCATCACCATGCTCTGTGCTGCTACAGCCACACCACTATCTAAACCCAGGCAACTGGTTTAAGGTCAGCTGTGACAGGCCTCTGCAAGCAGAAAGCACACTTCTAACTCCAGCAAGGTTCAAGTAAGTCAGTCAGATGTCTGGTACTCTAATAGTACATCCTAAGGGACTTCTGAGTAGGTATCTGATGCTGCCAGTGGGATCAACAAATATAAGGAATTAATGGGTAGAAAATAAAATTGCCAAGGTTCTTTTGTGGTTTTAATAAAGTATCCTAGGAACGGTCCAGGGGCACAAACTTATCCATTAAAAACAGCAAATGAACTTTGACAGAGAAATT
This sequence comes from Psilopogon haemacephalus, assembly GCA_013396835.1. NCBI lineage: Eukaryota > Metazoa > Chordata > Aves > Piciformes > Megalaimidae > Psilopogon > Psilopogon haemacephalus. The sequence goes on along the minus strand of VWZI01005731.1, from coordinate 627,016 downwards.
ATCTTTTTGGTTGTTTTATTCCAGATCCGTGCTAGGTATTTTCAGGCACTTAAAGGAAGAGGAGTTTCCTTGATTCCAAGAATATCTAAGCTAACGATTCAAACACACTTTGAAAATAAAGGTTACTGGAACACAAGCACTTCACTGTGATTCACATGGAATAAACGTGTACACTTCCTGGACAAAGAAGAAATTGCTTGGGGAGAGACAGGGAGAGGCAGTTAGATCTTTAGCTCTGAATCATTCCTTCTTAACAGTCTCACTTTCATTCTATCTACATCATGTACCTGCTTGAGTCCTTCCTGCCGTGGCTTTCTGGTTGAGCCAAGTATGGCTGATGTGCGCTTGATGCTCAACTTCATTGCCATTACTTTGTTACAATCACAATACCCTGAAGTCTGGTTTCAATTAGAACATTTCCACAAGATCCTTTGCTGGTTACTGTTGGCACAGCAGCTTTTTGACTACAGAACGAATCCAACAACATTCGGCCTCCAAGAACAGGCAAAAGTGAAACTATTACCTTAATCCCTTCAATCCTGAAGCCCAGGTTGGCACTGGAGCTGATGGTTTCCCTCCACTGCATGTATCGGGGTTTGGTGACAGCGTGCTGGGCATTCTCTTCAGCTGTGGGAGCAAGAGGATCCACTTCAATCATTTTCTTGTACATGTCTTTCCGCAGCTTTGGTTTCTCACGGGCCTTAGCCAACTCTTCTTCCAGATACGTCCTGCAAAAACATCACATCCCAACAAAACCGTAAGGGCTCCAAAAGCATTCCTTTTTGCAATTTATAAACTGGCCTCAAGGAATTTCACCCAGAAAAGTTAAGTGTTATCATTGCCCCAGTCTACTTAAGAAGAAACTAAAGGACACAGACTAACAACTGCAAAGGAACATTCTATTAAACAGCAGCAGAAACTGGCCGTTGTGTCATTCGCTTCCTGTTCCAACTACAGCTTTGCTCATACCTGTTATTGTTACATCCTGCTTACAGCACAGGAGAAAACTGAGTTCCTGCTGTGCCATGAAACAGCACTGTGTCTTCAGAGGACAGTCAGAAGAGATCACTGAAAGTGGAATCAAAAGCAAAAGGCCCACTGAAGTCTTACTGCCCTCTCTCTCGATGTCACTTGTGTGATACTTTTAGGCTGAGAGAAGCAATTATGGTTTTACATAATGCATCACAGTGAAAGAACTGCTTTTAATACAGTAAAAACTGAAAAGTAAAGCAGATTACCTGAGCAGTTCCAAACCAGAAGAGGTAACTAAGAACAGAAAAGTGAAGGGTGACAAATCTTGCACATTCCGCTGTTCTCACTCAATCCCCTAACCTGGTGACCATTAGAAAGGCACCATCCACATCATCTGCACTGCACTGGAATTCTAAAGCTTGCATTTTGTCAGGTGCCTGGAGCATGCTTTTAATTCATTACAGCTGGTGTTTAGGAGATGCTGTCACTCATCACCAGAATGCCACCTACTGCAAATAAAATACATATTGCTGCAAATCCTTCTTCTCACTCTTCTGGGCATGCAATACAGAATCATACAGCCAGGCTAGAGAAGGACTTTTCATAATGGTGTCCAGCAATAGGACAGGGGGGAATGGTTTCAAGATGAGGAAGAGTAGTTTTAGACTGGATCTTAGGAAGAAGTTCTTCAGTACAAAGATGGTGAGACTTTGGAATAGGCTGTGGATGCCTCCTCCCTGGAAGTGTTCAAGGCCAGGCTGGATGAGGCCCTCGTGCAGCCAAGTCTAGTTGAGAGGCATCCCTGCCCATGGCAGGGAGAGGTTGGAGTAGATGACCTCTGTGGTCCCTTTGCAACCTAAGCCATCCTGTGATTTTGTGATTTCTACTTTGATTCAGCTGACAATTCATCCAAGATTTTGCATCTTTTTGAAAAGGCCTGTCTGTGCTCCTGTCAGCTGAGTAACAACTCATTTATGACAGTAACTCTTCAGCATCTGAGCTGGCAGTTAAAAGATTACCATGACAGTCCCTACCTCTCTCTACTGTTATTCCAGACTTTCAAGATTCCTTCTCTATCTGTTATGCTTAGATTAACATTTTTGAGGTTTTCCTCTTAATTACAGGCAGCAAAAGGAAAAGAATGTGAGAATCTGGAAAGCAAAGGTGACAGCATCATGACAATGTCAGAGTAAGGAAACACACAGGTCAGTTCTGTGCAGATAGCCAAATCTTTTCTTTACAAAAAAGATCAATAGCAGTGAAGATTCATTCAAGCACTGGAAACGAGCTTTCACGCTGCTAATTCAGTGATTCACGTTCAGAGCTGAGAATTTCATTCTTTGTGGGTTTTTCTGAATCACAGCATATACAAAGATTATATGAACTGGCTGTGAATGAGTCATGGGCTTTATTTTAACCCAGGTATTTTCAGGCCACTGTAGAGGAACTTTGTCTAAAAATCACTCTTGAAAATTTCTTGATGCAGAATAGATCTTGTAATGACAGGACGAGGAGTAATAGGTATGTTAGGAAGTTCTTTACAGTGATGGTGGTGAAACACTGGAACAGGCTGCCCAGGGAGCTTGTGGATGCTCTCTCCCCAGAGGTGTTCAAGGCTAGGTTGGTTGAGGCCTTGAGCAACCTGTTCTAGCGGGAGGTGTCCCTGCCTATGGCAGGGGTTTGGAACTAGATGATCTTTGAGGTCACTTCCAACCTAAACCATTCTATGATTCTATAATAGTTTTCAAGGCTTATAAATCAGTTAGTTTCCAGAATCCAGATACAATGAGGCACCAGTGGGACACAGTCCCTTGGGTTGTCCAAGGTGATTGCCGAGCCAACAACAGGTTGTCTGAACTGAGTCCCAGAGCTCTGAAAATGCCACCAAACTACCCCAGACAGAGCATGACCAAATCCCCAGCTTCCTTCAAAGGCACTTGAGGTAGAAAGCACTTTCTCTTTAGTGCACCCCACCTGATCCCCATCTTGCAGTCCATCACAGACGGCCCTTCAAAGTTGGTCAGCAAATCATCCAGCTGAATATAGCTCTCGCCATCTCTCTCCACCACGCCGTGGAAGCGCGGGACGCAGGAGCGCAGTGGGTCCTTCATCAGCCGCTCAAAGCACTCCTTTTCGTTCTCCGAGAGGCGCTTCAGGATCTTCCCACTGTCGGCTGCCTTGAAACTCCCTAAAAAAGAAAACCAAACACATGCTGATGAGGCTGACCCGTGAAAAACACCTTCCCCCACCACTCCAGCTTCATGACACCAGTGAAAGATTTCCCCAGAATAGAAAAGATTCAAAAAAACAAAAAAAAACCCACCCAAGACAAACACAGCTGCTGGCAGTGAGAGTCTGCCTGGACACATTCCCATGTCAGAATTTATAGCTTTAAGGAGTTCAGCTGCTCCAGGCCATCCGTCCAGTTTTTTTCCATGCTAAACTCTTTGGTAGGATAGTAAACACTACAATAGTTACTAAAATGCACAGGAAGAAGCCACGAGCCAGAATTCATTAATCCCCTGACAGGCTATTTTAAAGCTGCCTACCACTGCTGTCTTTGTCCTTAATCCCCACATGGGCTACACCTGCAGATGTTTACATGGCAAGGTGGTACGGTCAAAGCAGTGATGGTTAAACAGCCACCCACAGGCCAGATGCCAAGCACTGCCCTTTACACACACACAGACCTGCTGTGGCTGCGCATGCCTGCACCTCCAGGCCCTGCCACTTCTCCAGAGGACTGCTAATCTGCAGGTACAGTCTGTAGTGCACCTGGTTCTTTACAACCTGCATCTGAACATCACCCAGAACAAATGACGATTTGCAACAACAGGGTTGCAGGCCAAAATTGGCAATAATTAGATTCCAGCTGTCTGAAGTCACCTGTTGTGGTGGGTTTAGGAAACCACCCCCCAATTTAAAAATTTGCCAGACCAACTCAGACAGTTTGGAAGAAAGATAAAGCTATATTTACAGCAAAGCCAAATTTACAAACATATACACAAAATATATTTACATGTATTTACAATTATATACAATTCAGGAATAATACAGAAATCAAATCTTTGCCCTCTGGAGAAAGAAAGCCCAGAAGGAGCCAACACCACCCTCCCTCTCCCCAGACAGAAAACAACCAGCAAGGCCTACATATTATCTGGAAAACGTTAGTGGAGGAGTTAGAGAGTGAAGGAACAGTGGACAGAGCCAGTGGCCAAGCACCAAGAGAGGGAAATTGTTTATACTTTGGCTATTTATACCACTTACCAAACCAATGAACGATAACAGACTTTATCATCGTTACTGTTTCACATCCAATGCCCTGCCCATTCAGATTCTGTACTGAACTTTCAGGAAAGTCCTGAATTCTCTTATTGGTATTTTCTAATAAGCCTTAAACTACCACACCTGCCCAGGTGCTCTCCTGTCCTGCAACCTGCCAGTAACATCTGAGGAAAGTACACATTTCATTCAGAATTACCTCTCAATCTACACAACATCAAATAGGTGCTGAAGTAGGAGTCTCATTAATCCTGGGGCTAATGCTCCAGTTTTATCACAGCAGAAAGGTCCTTGCAAACTGATTCTTCTCTGGAACTGGCACTGCCTTGGTGGCGTTGGCCTAGGTTTTAGTTCAGAAAGAACTTGCCATATCAGAGCAAACAACTGCAAAAAGGATGAACTGAATGCAACCACAGAAAATTATCTATAACAAACCAGAGCAGTACCTCTCCTAATCAGCTCTCAAGTATTAACCTTCCTTTCCCACCCTGCTACACAAACCTCCTGAGAATACACAACCAGTGCCTCACTCCACACAGATCAAGCCAACTCCATCAACAGTCATAAAAACTACAATAAGACCAGGTCACCTTGGCACTCTGAGCAACACAGAAACACACAAAAACATTCTGGTTGGAAAAGATCCCCCAGGATCTTCAAGTCCAACCATTATCCCTACTCTGCAAAACTCACCCTTCAAGCGTATCCTCAAGCACTACATCCAAATGACTTTTGAACACATCCAGGGTTGGTGACTCAGCCACTTCCCTGGGCAGCCCATTCCAATGCCTGACCACTCTTTCTGTGAAAAAATGTTTCCTAATATCCAGTCTAAACCTACCCAGTGGCAGCTTGAGACCATTCCCTCTTTTTCAATCACTACTTACCTGTGAGAAGAGACCAGCAGCAGACAGTGATGGGGTCACCCTCAGCCTCCTCTTCTCCCAACTAATCATCCCCAGCTCCCTCCATCACTCCTCATAAGATTTATTCTCCATGCCCTTCCCCAGCTTCCTTGCCCTCCCCTGCACTCGCTCCAGCACCTGCACATGCCTCTTATAACAAGGTCCCCAAAACTCATCACAACACTCAAGGTGTGGCCTCACCAGAGCTAGACACAGCATTTCTAATCCCAGCCAGGATGACCCTGGCTTTGTTTGCCAGCTGGCCATACTGCTTGCTAATATTGAGTTGTTTGTCTATTACCACCCCCAGGTCCCTTTCTGCCAGCCACACTTCCCCAGGCCTGTAGCATTGGGTTGTTGTGGCCCAAGTGCAGGATCTGGCATTTGGCCTTATTGAAGCTCATACCACAGGCCAGCCCCTCCAACACCCCCATGCAGAACACAGTTATTCCACCCCTAGGACTAAATAAATTTCTCTGCACAGCTTTGAAGTGCACCATATTAGTGCATTAGCGTATAAAGAGGTGGTCCAGGTACTGCATTAAAGCATGATGCAGCGTAGGTGCCTGCCCACATATGTGTGCCAATAAACCCCACAACTGGCACTTTAAGAACAAGAGCTGCACACGAATTAAATGAAGCATGACAGAAGCAAACCCAGTCATGTCTCTCTGCTGGTTTGGGGGTGTTTTTTTGCCTTACCAACAAGACAAATCTCACATGAGGGCACACTTCCAAATTCTACAGACACAAAATCAGAACCAGCTACCTGAACTGCTCCTTGCACTGTCCAGTAAACACTGACAGGTTGTTAGTGCAAACATCCGGGAGAGAAAGGTACATTTCCAACAGACTGGTTTTCCACCCGAGGGCTTACATTCAGCTGAAGGGTTTGAGGTTGGCATTAGAAGCGCTCTCCTTGCCAGGGCTGAGGCACATCAGGCACAGACAGTAATCCTTCCCACTAGGGAACTAACTTAGTGGCTTACTCAAGGAAGATGATCCCGTATCACAAGCAACAGATGGAAACAGGGCTTCAAATCCCCAGTCCCTCTTGTTTCACTCTAACGTATTTTGTATCTATCACTTCAAAACAAAGCATTGGGAGCCTGGTCCCTCCCCAGAATCCGACTATTGCTTCCTTGCTCATCTCTTTGTTCAGGTGTATCACTCCACCTTCCCTATCCTCACCACAATGGAAAGAGGTTTCCAGATTTGTGGTACTTTCTGCTTCCTTTTTGCCTAAAGGAATACTGTAACACTGAAACACCTTTCCTTGGGGATACCATCCCCCACTACAGTGACAAACACATTGAAGGTACTGGCTCACCTGTATGCCCAGCCAGCTGCACCCATGAGTAGCGTTTCTTGAAGGGGCTGATGACTGGTAAGTTAACCATGGTTTTAATTGTATGCCATGCCTTTTTCTGCAATACAAAGAAAAGAAATATTAAGCTGGGCAAAAGCTGGAATCCTGACATGCCACAAACCTGTCCCATAGCTTCATGCACATTGAATTGTTCCTTCCTTATTTGTAAGTGCTCAAAGGTAGAACCACAAAGCAGACACTATGATCACCATTGGAAGAACATGCACATAAACCAAACAACGGACAAGTACTCAGATATAATATCCTACCATGCACAAGAAAGCTGCCTAAGATGAATAAAAAATTAAGTCACACTGCACATCACAGGCCTGTTCATAGCCAACCCAGACCCTTCCTGTATCTGAGTCACACAGCAAGCAGAGAGCAGATGCACACATTCATACACACTGAAATTTCCACAAGACATGACCATGACATGACAGTGTGCCACTGTCAGCCACACTTCCTTTCCCAGCGAATTTCAGCATCACCTTGTGATGAACAGCTTTCTCCAAGGCAACAGGTGAGTCTCACTCTGACAGATGCACAGAAAATACATCTCTAGCAGGACACAAATCTCACCCAGGTTCCTCTGCACCCGCTGACAACGTGCAGTAGAATCTACCAAAGGTGGTGGCTTGTTCTGCTCCCTCCCTTCTTTCCCAGCCTTGTTACTTTTTAACAAAGCTGGGCAGTGCTCTGGACACCTTTGGCTGTAGCACAGTGCAGCTGTCCAGGTACCGCTGCAGGCAGGCAGGGAAACAGAACAGCTGCTCACAAACAGCCTCTGCCGCAAGGGCAGAGAGGGAAAAAAGAAAAATCCTGTGCTCTGGAACTGAGATCTGGGTAGGAGAGAACCACAGCCCACTGGCATTCGTGTTACACTCCATGGGATCTCAATGTGCTTTACAAACAAGGACAGCAGGCTCATTTCTTCTGTTCCCTAGAACACGATACTCTGCAGGAAGGGAAAAAATGAGGGTGCATAATCCTTGTGCATGACTATTTAGCGCTGAGAGGGATTTGCTGAGATCAGGTATAGCTAGGGATTAGGCTGTATTGGCAGAAGTGTGTATCAATGGCCTAACCAGCATTTGCCAAAAATCAATGCCGGGCATTGATTTCACTGGAAAGAGCTTAGGTCACTGCTCAACACCTGCATTTTAAAATCCATCTTCAAAGCAACCACGTCTTCTCTACCAGGGGTTTTGATCTGACAATTTATTGTCAGAGGATGGCAGGTCTCCTAATACCCAATTTTTATTGCCTTCTACACAATATTTCTGGAGAAGTGAAAAAATACAAAAATTGAAATTGCAGGCAGTAACACAGGTAAAATGCAGCTCTCCAGATCAGGCCAACCTTCCCCTAATTAGTTCATTTAAGACATGTTTCTTATAAGGTATCCTCTAGCAATATTGGTCACCACGTGAGGGCAAAACCCTGCAGCTATTTGATAATGTATGAAAGGGATATGAATGTGCAGACACAAGTAGTGTTTAAAGATCTGAAAGCTTTTAGTTCTGCTCTGAATTAAATTTTGACACAACAATCGCTGTACGGGCATGCTTAGCCTGAAACATGATTGCTTCTCCCTAGTTAACTTACTTTGGTTTTAAATGAAGTTCAAGCTGAAATGACGTCACTCTTGGTCTGATATGCAGCCCTGTGCAGCAGGAATACTTCTGAAAACACACCCTGCCAGTGAGAGGAAGCATCCAAAGGCAGTATTGGTTGGTTGAGTCACAGAGACTCAGTTGCACTTTCTGCAACTCCACAGATGTTACTAGCTCTAGCTAAACTTCAGTTTCAAAAATACCTTGTGGAGGTTGAAACTACTCTTTTATATACTATATTATTTGGATTTCATATTCTACATCATTTACCTGAACTAATTCCAAACTTCAACCTCGCAGCTATAAACCGTGACTTGGCTCTATCACAGAGGTAGCTGCTCTGTGGTGAGGGTGAGAGAGGCTCTTGTAAACATTCAGAAATGCCCATAGCCTGCTGCTGGAGGAAAGTGCAATGTAAACATTGTTACTTGAGCAGCTAAGGTAAATTACTTTTGTATAGTCTATTTCCCAGATTTAACTGAAAGCAGAAGCCTTTCAGTCTGCTCTGCTGCTTCTACTCCAGGGGAACACAACCCTGAGTTACTTGAAATTTGAGAGCAAACATGAATTAAAATTGCTTCTCTGAATGTAACTCCAGCCAAAGATTCCATTTTTGAAGAATCCATCCCACTTTTCAGGGTAACACTCCTCATTCCCTATCCCTTAATCAGAAGTCAGCACTACTGCATATCTCTCCCATCAAGACCCTCTACTCATGATAATGCTCCACTCCTACCAAACTGCATTCTGTCTCCCAGTGACTTGTCACACTCCTATACCCAGAAGAGATGAGAAGCAGATTTTCAAGCGATGCACATCAACTGTCAATGCAATATCACACTCCAGTGGCTTTCCCACCTCCTCCCTCCCACCTAACCCTAAGCAGCTGCAGCTTCTATTTGCACTGTCGGTGTGAAGAAGAGACAAGGGCCAACTTCAGCTGCAGCTCAAGTGGACTTTGGCTGCTCAGGTTACAGCTACCTTGGACAACTATGTTTAAGCTACCTATGCTATAATAGGACACTGACAATGTTTAATTGGTTTTTGTGTTCTAAATAACCTCTTAAAAAACCTTTCTCCCCTTCAGGACAGGGAAAGTGTAAGGCTCAAGCCAGGAGGTAAAGGAGCGCTTCCAGACCCATCCCGTGGGCCATGCCGCCACCAGCAGAGGTCCAGCAGTTGCACTTCTCTCTGCTCCAGCTCCAAATCTCTCAACTCACTCAGCCCAGGATGCAAACAGGGCTGTATACTGTTCAAGCAGTGGTGTGAGTGGGAAGACAAAAACTTTGTGTGCCTGCTGTAGGAGGAATCTTTCTCACTTCTATTTCTAAAGCAAGATCTCTTCCTCTTTGTTAGCAATGGTATTATGTGCTTTTCAAATCACTGCCATATACTGCAGTACCAAAGAGGGCTGCTACCACTGCCCCTTTATCTGCAGTCCATTCTTTCCTCAGTCCCTTTTACTGTTAGGCTCCTCCTCAGCCTTCCTTGATCTTTTGCTCTCCCTGGGTTTCCCCAGGTCCTCATTTCTTCTAGATCCCCAGCCAGCATATGGTATTCACATATACTAAGAGAAAACTCAGACTATCAGGATTACAGTGACATCCTTGATATCACTGATGCCATTTTGTATGTCTCAAAATCAACACACTCAAAAGTTTTCCAATAGGAAACCATTCCAAATGAGCCAAGAAGCAAACACAAGAAGTATTAACATTCTTAGATTCAGCACATAAGTTACTCAGCGTGAACTGTAACAGACACACTGGATGCATGTCCCTAAGCCATAAAAGGTGTGGGATGCTAAAGAGGGGAAAAGTAAGTTTCCTGCCAATTGGGCTGCACCACTAGAACTGTGTCCCTGGTAGCAAATGAACAAACATTCAGGAGAAGAGAATGGGAGAACCAAGTCACACAGTGCAGCCACAATGCACACAAAGGACTGTGGCTTGGTATCCAACACTGATCTGTGTTATCTGGATTGCTCTTTGAACCACCCTTCTGAACAAGCAGCACAGCACTGGACAAGAAGCACACATCCACGCAGCAGAGGTGGCAGCTTGCTCTGTGTAAGCATTGGTGTAGAGAAGCAAGATGATGGCCAGATGAAGTAATTCCCAGTCTGTTCCACCCTGGATAAAGGTAGCTGTTGCCATCATGTCTATCCATTAAGAAACAGCAAAGACGAGCAGCAAATGAGAGCCACTGTCCAGGCCTTTTCTCACAGTAAGAGCACAACCTCATATAGTACCAGTATGCACAGGTGTAATGATCCTGCCTAATTACACCAGCAGAACTTAGCCAAGGAAAACCCACAAAACCGGAGCCATTTCTTCCATTTTGAAGTGTTCATGGTGCAGGCCTCGCTGTTCCCAAGAATTAATCCCTAGGAACACCAGGCTCTCCTGAAACCTTCCCACCATTTCAGGACAAGGGGTGTAACATCCTAACAGCCAAGCTCACTGAGCAGATTAGTGCAGACTCTCAAAACTGTCTAGGAGGTGTTCCGTTGCTATTTTGCTTTACAGGCAGTACAGAACAACTGAAATCTATCTCTGAGCATGTCCTGACTCCCTCCAGAATCAAAGAGCCACTCTGACTCCTAAAAGCACAGAGGACAGGGACCTGAACCACCTTCAACTATATGGTGGGCGGGAAGCGACACGGGCACTTAAAAAAAAAAAAAACACTCCCCTTATTTACAGGTAAAACAGAAACAAAGATCTCAATCCTGCCAACATCTTAAATACACTCAGGCAAGGACCAACAAACGGGTGGCATGCACAAGAATTTGCAGAACTGAGTCCTGAGTTCAGCAATTGTAACAGTTAAAAAATACTGATCACATCTAAACTAGTAATCCTTTGGGGAGGGAATACAAAGCCTTTTTTTTCTCTCCAGAAAAAAAAAATTAATCCATCAGTTTTAACAATCCTAGCATGTTATTTGACATTAGAGTGAGCTAAAGAATAAAAGTGCACTGAAGTGTAGCACAAAGCAACAGGATCCCTAAAAAAAGTTCATTATTCCAGCAGAAGCAGAGCAGAGGATTAGTTTCTTGGCTGAGCTGGTAAATTTTCATGGAGATTCGGCTAGACTACAGTAAACAATGACCCTTCAGGTTTTTTCCAGGAAAATTTCAGCAATTCCTTTATCCAAGATCCTGTTGTCTTTCTTTGTGCACTAGTTCAAAGCCTACGCAAGCCTACTGAGAGCTATTATGACAGCAAGAAACAAAAGGATAGTGAGAAATTTCTTTGTAATTTTTTTCCCCCTAAAAGGATTTAAGAAAGATTACTTAATTGTCAGTCATCATAATCTCCTGTTCTCTTTAAGTTTTTACATCATGTAGGCTAAATTCTACCACTCTGGGACATGGGGGCTGAAATCTGATCTGTAATGCTGGTTGCCACTGCCTACTCAGTGTTTCACTAACTCCTAGAAGGAACGAGATTCTTCCACAGGGACTTGCAAGGAGTACAGAACAACTCTCAATTACCAAAAAGTTGCTACATGGGTTTTGAAATCATTCTGTAAAAGCCACAGGCACAAAGTGCACCAAGCAATACCTTGCCTGGCAATCCCAGCAGATGCATGGAACAAGCATGGGAGAAGGTGATGGGTGTTGGCCCTTATTAGAACACAGAAACCTGAAGACGACTGACTAGAGGAATAACACCTGTGAAGTCATCAGACATCCACTGAAGCTGCCTTCCACCAGCAGGCCCAAAACTCTTATTACTAAGCTGGGTATCAGTCATGACTATGCACAGTATGAGTCATTCTCCAGCAGCTCACCCTGCTGCCATGCTTTCCCCCTCCTCCTCTCCGGGTCACACACCAGCAACCATATTATTCTCTCTGAGTGATACCACAAATCCACATCAGGTCCATGAGATTATTCACGGAGTTGTCATCAGTATCAGTGTGAGTAAGCAGCAGGACCTAGTCCTGTAAATATTTGATGCCTGTTAATATTTGTTCCTTCTAAACTCTCACTATGGTTCATAGTTTTACTGTTGTTTCAGTTTTACTTTTTACAGTCTACACATTTATTTAACTAATTTTTTTTTTTTTAACTTAGAAAGACCATTTTATCTACAAAATCCTGGGCTGCTTTAATTACCTTTGTTTAAAGGTAATTAAAACAAATCAGATTGAAGGCTAGGTTGGTTTTGTAATTCTTTATGCCATTTTAATTAATTTAATTTAGAAAATTACATTATCAATTTGTTCTCCATTATCAGTACTGTTACCTCATTTGAATTTGTCTTTGACTGATATATTAGACCTGCACAAAGAACAGAACTATAAGTCCAAAGCTTCTAACCATATTATTTTAATGAACTAAGCCTAGCCCAAACAAAACTTCACTTTTTGTTTGTCTCAAGGCAGCTACTAACTGCCATTACCATAAAAAGCTTCCACACTTTGAGCAGACCACAACCAAGACAATTACTAGCTTCATTTCATTATCCTGTAATTAGAGATACTTCTCACTCTGTCAATGTAATCGGTAACTACAGTACTGTAATTACAGCCTATTAAAAATAAACACAAACACTTTAAAAAAAAGAATTCATTGGTCTGCTAAAATCACAATATTCTATAAAGACAAGTTGCTAGCAATGCAATTCCCCCCAAAGCAGTAAGATTTTCAGGGCTGCAGCCTCACAGCTGCCAGCTTCAAAGGTTATTAGGGATTTCATTTGTTCAAAGGAATGGACCTTTGGGACAGCCAATCATGATTTCACCTTATGGAGAGATCTGAGGCTCGGAGGAATCTTACACAAGAACAAATCCAAAACTTTGAAAGATAGTGAGAGTTGCTGAGCAGCCTGGTGTCCTTCTGGTTACAGTCACAGAATTTGCCTACTAAGGGATTCTAGTTTTGAGATCTCTCAGCTAAAGGCTTAGTGTAGTTGTCTTTGCAGATGTGAAACAGGCAGGCAGTTCACTAGGTCAGAGTGAGATCCTGGAGCAGCAGACATTTTTATGCTCAGTAGGAACAAATTATTCATCCAGTAATATATACAGATCTAAACACCTACATCCACACTCACTAAGCTGCTCTAGCTATTTAGATACAGCCTTTCACTGCAGTCCGTCAAAACTCCATTACTTTTGCTTTTTTCTTTCCCCCCCACTTCCATCCCTCCAAGTGTCCAGACTATAACGACTCCTGCACTGGGGATCTTTTACTGTTTGAATAAACTCAGAAGACCTAAAAAGACATCATAACGTGATGGAGAAATCGAGGCATTTATGTCATCATGCTTCCACGAATGCTTTTTTTAGGGAAACAAGGTGCAAGATTTGCCCATGGCTAAAACAAAAACATCTCAAATCACGAACACATTCCTGAACGTGTCATATAAAGTACTTACTTCAGTAGCCAGTTTCTGTGCTTTTACCCCTTATTAAAGGTTTCTGGAATCCTCAAACTAAGGAGATGCTCACTGCCAAGTCTACTACCCACTTGGCTGAATCAGATATGAATCACAAATCGAGACAAAGATCTGAATGGGTGGGAGGTGAAACAGCAAGTCGACAAGAAGAATGCTCCCGAAGCAAGCTCCAACAGGAGCACGTGAACAAACACAAACCTTTTTGACAGAGTTTCTGAGCACAACACTAGATGCAGCTACCAAGGTAAGGTGAAGCTCTCTCAACCCGGTTGTTAACATTTCATCCTCTCTTATCCCCGGGCAATAAACAAGTTCCTCATGAAACAAGCAATTGTCCACACAGCAGTATTTAGGGCCAGATCATGCTTTGTCTTGGTTGGAAAAGAGCTTTAAGGTCATTGGGTCCAACCATGATCTAACTCTACCAAGTCTGATGCTCAACTATGTTCTGAGCACCACATCTCTGCATCTTTTAAAGACCTCCAGGGATGTAGATTCAACCACCTCCATGGGGACCCTATTCCAGTGTTTGAGAACCCTGTCAGGGATTAAGTTCATTTTCACATCCAACCTAAACCTTCCCTGGTGCATCTTGAGATCATTTCCTCTTGTCCTATCACCTTTTGCTAGACAGAAGAGACTGACTTCCACTTCACCCCAGCTTCCTTTCACGGAGTTGTAGAGAGTGAGAAAGTCTTCCCTCGGCCTCCTTTTCTCTGGAAAAGCAGAAGAGATGTACAAATGACCACGTGCACTAAGAGACAGTTCTCAAAGGCAGAGCAATAAGCCGTATTCATGTTTCTCCTCTCCCTGTCAAACTGCTTTGTGGAAGTGCAATGTGCACTGTGGTAACTTAGAGCAATGGATAGCCCTGCACAGAGTCTGGAGATGCTCACTTTAAAGTGCCCTGACCTGACATGCAACAGCATCATTCTTCACACTGTCAGAGAAGCTATGCAAACCAACAACAACTGCTAATTTGGCTAAATTACTGCAACTGTCCTTCTGCCGAGGTAGCAGCATTACTCCAAACACTGTCAGTTGTCACTCAGGGAATACAAAAACGTAACCATGTCCCTGATCAAGGAAATCACTAAATCTCCACGTGACAAACATCTTGGGAGTCTTCATCATCATATCTGCTTCAGTCCCCAAGAGAACTAACACTTCCTGCTTTGTTACACAGCTGATCTCCCTCTGGTGTATGAATGCCAGCTGGAGCTGTAAGGCTGATGATCAACAGCAAGGGAGAAGGAATGTTCCTAAAGAGCGGCTGTTTGTGTGTTACATGAGCAACTTTCTGATCAGCATCTCTCATCAGACTGCCAGGCAAACTGTGACTACACCTTCACCTTTCTCTCCCTCTTTTTCACCATCCAGTCTCCAAATCTTTGACAAGAAAGGGTGCTCAGCCTGCACTTATCCTTGACGCTTCCGGTTTTGCACCCAGCCACGAGTGAGAGCCGCAGCTGCTCGAGCAGTGCTTGGCAGGTGTATCCTCTGACTGCAGGCCTTTTGTTTCCTGTTTGTACCACACTCGAGATGGGCTGGGCTAAACCTTCAGTGTCATAAGAAGCACTTCACGCAGTAAGCAGAAATAACACTGCAAGACAGAAGCCTCAGGTTCCTCTGTCACACCACGCCTCACCTCACCACGGTGTGAGATGGAAATGTGGCTTGGCTTTGCTACTCTTTGGGATACTTGGAAAGCTTGTTGGGCATTCACACATGCAGAAGAAACATCCCACCTCACAGGTCAGTTCTACTTGTACTCCCTCTCCAAATCAGAGGAAAGGGAAGTCTGGAGAAGTGAAAACATTGCTTGCCTTTCTGCAAACAGCATCAGGAGTCACAGCCTGAGTACTCTGCAGGAATCAGCAGCGGCATTTTCTTTCTGATCACTATCAAGTGAAGCATGTACAGCCTTTCCAGCACTTTCAGGCCAAAAGCCAAAGACAATCAAGGAATTAGATAGCTTTAAAGTTGCACTGTCACAAGAGGTTCCTTCACCTTTCTCACACAGGTGCTGTAAAATCCAATTCTGTTGACAGAAAAGTAGATTTTATTTTAGTAAGAATAGGGATACTGAAAAGTCTACTTCTGATAGCAGGCTTTAAACATGGCAGTCATCTCCACCTTCAAAGCTTGTGCTCTTCTCTGGAGCTCTGCCACCTGTCCCTATTGAACATTGGAAAACCAAGGCAAAGAGGTTCTTGTCCTACCAGGGCTCTGCCAGGCTTGCTGGAAACTGTTATTATCCAAGAAGTAAATGGAAAGATCTTTGCTATGGGAAAGTTGACTCATTTGCAGAGCCCAGACATTTGAGATTTATCCAGGCTGTCCATCACCCAGACAATTTTGTGGTAAATCAAACATCACTTCAGCAGATGGTGTGACAGAAGGAAAGAAATCTTTCTTAACCTCCAAAACAACTGCAGTATGAGTCTTCAAAAACTTCCTATGCCACAGTTTAGCAATTTCAGAGTTCCCCATTTATTCTCTCCTTTTCATGGGCCACTGACTGACATCAGCAGTCATGACATCTAGAGAGACAACACTCTTTAGATGAAAAATATCCCTAACATCCTATTAGGTAGGACAGAGAACTACCATACAAGGTGAGTATTTTGGATCACTTGAAACCCAGACACATCCACACTTCTCTATACATAGAGTTCAGCCTAAAGCCTAAGAACAATTTAAGGCACAAAGATGTCACTTGTGAACCATGCATGACCTCAAATCCAGCTGTACTAGACCACTGCCAACTCATTCAAATGAGTTGTCGCTTCTGCATAACACCAAGAGAGACTGTGCCATGGCAACGAGCCAGGAAATAACCTCAAGAAGCTAATCTCCCCTGGGTGAACTCCAGGCACTCGGGAAGGAAGCTGAGCATGCGCTTCACTGTATTTGCCAAGGTGGTGCAGACTGTTACCTAGACACAGAGCTCTATCCTGCCGGCCCAGCAAGTTCAGGGCTGGGCTCACCACCAGTTTAAGGCTCCAGTGATTCAGTGGCCACAAGACAATCTCTGGTCTGAACAGATAAAGAGAAATGAAGGGAATTTTTAATGCTTACCCATTATGACACTTCCCCATTTGCCACAAAGCACTATCACCAAACAGAAATTGCAAAACTGCCTTCTGTTAACCGGCCAAAGACTCCTGTCTTCACAGCTCAGATTAAGGAACACATATTGAAAGTTTACTATGCTTTCAAGGCATCCTCATGTAAGGGTCCCAACAGCCATACCCCATAAAACTTTGAGATACTGCCCAAAAGAACCATAAACACCGTAACAGTGAAAGACCAATGTGCTATTATTTCTTTCCTCCTGTGGAAAAGGACAGGAAGCACAAGGATAAAGTTAAGGTTGCTGTAAGAACCTACCAGTTGACTGTAATAACTCTGCTCTATTTTGGTCACTATTCCTTGAAAGCTTTGACAAACTGGAGGAAAGTTCAGGGATCAGTGACAAACATGGTACTGTTGAGACTGGAAGAATTGTGTTTGTTTATTCTGAGAGGTCCAAGCACAGCTAGTGTCTTGAGGTACAGGAAATAGGCTTTCCAGGGATATCAAGGAGTTTTCTAACACGATTAACAAATGCCTGTAAAATCATTGTCTAGCTCAGTCACAGGAGACACCTGCAAACAAGATACAACCAGACTAACCCCAGTGCCAATGAGGTGCAATACTCCTAAAGGAGCTGTTAGTCACAAGCACCAAGACAGTTCATCACCAGTGGTCCAAAAATACCTACGTCCTCCAGGGCAGCAAAGACGTTTCTTAAAAAGTATTACAACGTTAACTAAAAAAATTAAGTCACCAACACTTGTCTGCAAATCCAAATTTCTGAAATTATTGTACACACACACGTACATGTGCACATACAAACAGGTTACTGACAGGTATTTGTTTTTACAAGCTATTTGCACAACTTTCTCCATCTTGACAATTCAGCTTCTAACATCCTAAAATATCAGGGACTCGTTTGCAAAAGGCCTGAGCAAGCTCCACTGCTTCAGTATGGGATCTAGGTCCAAACGTGTGCCCTTTCTCTGCTCCAGTTTCCACAACTACAGGCTGTACTTCAGAACATTGTTGAGCAATTTAAGTAATTAATGCTTGTAAACTAAATTAGAGGCACTCAAATAAGGCAGTCAAGTACTCAAATAAGAACAAGACAGTGTTAAGTGAAAAGGATTATTAGAGTCTAAAAATAGGTCATGTTAAAAAAAAAAACAAACCAAAAAACCAAAAACAGATCAGATCTACACTGTTAACAGTTTGCCATCTGCTCTTCTCATCTATCACAAGACAAAGTCCAGTACTCTGCCTCTCCTCCCCTCCTTTGTCCCCTCCAAGCTCACGCCTCCATTTTCCTCTGAAGGAACACAAGCAGTTACTGCTTCACCTACCATGCAGGCTGCTGTTCAAACAGGGCCCACCCTTGGCAATGGAATGTCAGTGTCAGCAGCCCACAGGCGCTGTTACTTAGCGGGGTGTGGTATTTACCTAGGGGTAAGCTACATCCTTCAGCAACCACTTTAATAACTCTGAGCTTTAACATAGGCAGTGTGAGATTATTCTAAACCACTGTGTTGAAAGGATTTAAAACAAAACTAAACCAAACCACCAAAAAGCAAACAACAAAACTCAACCAAGCCAACTACACAAACACTCCTATTTTGGTTAGCAGAACAAGTGAGGGCAAGATGGGAACCCACAGGTGGAATGTGGCAATGATGAGAAAACCCCAAATTAAGTGGAAATGGGGAACCCTTTGCCTTCATAGTGGGAGGCCCTTCTGTGTTACAAGGCAGCTACAGAATTAGTCAGGGTTGGAAGGGGCCACAAAGATCACCTCGTTCCAACCCCTCTGCCATGGGCAGGGACACCTCACATTGCATAAGGCTGGCCAGAGCCTCATCCAGCCTGGCTTTGAACACCTCCAGGGATGGGGATTCAACCACCTCCCTGGGCAACCCGTTCCAGGGTCTCACCACCCTCATGCTGAAGAACTTCTTCCTTACATCCCGTCTGAATCTGCCTGTTTTAGCTTTGTTCCATTCCTCCTAGTCCTATCACTACCTGACATCCTAAAAAGTCCCTCCCCAGCCTTCTTGTAGGCCCCCTTAAGATACTGAAAGGCCACAATAGGGTCACCTGGGAGCCTTCTTCTCTCCAGACCAAACAGCCCCAACTCTGTCAGTCTCTCCTCATAGCAGAGCAGCTCCAGCTCTGATCATCCTCATGGCCCTCATCTGGACGCATTCCAGCACATCCATAACCCTCTTGTAATAGGGGCTCCAAAACTGGATGCAATACTCCAGGTGGTGTCTCACCAGTGCAGAGTAAAGGGGGAGGATCACTTCCCTTGACCTGCTGGTCACACTTCTCGATGCAGCCCAGGATATGGTTGGCTTTCTGTTGTTTCTTTCAGTTGTTTGTTTTTGAAACAAACATAAGGATTAGAGAACCTCTTCCTGCCCCAAGTCAACGCTAGGAACTATGTAAGGAATCCAGGGAAAAGATTACTCCTCCCTTGAACAAACCTTCAGGATCAAAAGAGAATTTCTGTTAACAAAACAGCACAAGAAAAGATGAGCAGATTCCTCCTCCATAACAGAAGCAGGTGGTCCCAGCAGACAAGGGGTTAGTTAGGATTTTAAATTTCCATCAAGTAGCCCTCAAGAGAATCAAATTCACATGTTATATAAGCAGGAGTGACTCAAAAAAAGACTGAAACTGAGACAAGGCATCTGCCTCCCTGAAAAGTTGTGGGTGTTTGAACAATAGTGAGTGTGTGGTACAGAGTATCTTTCCTCTGCCCTGAAGGTAAACAAATGTGTTTGCAGTTCTGATGCTGGAGATCTCACCACTTGGGAAGCACATCAGTTGCAAATCATTAAGATTTGAACCCACCTAAAAATAAAATAAATGGGGTGTACTTTATACACAGACCATGTATCTACCAAAACTTTTATCTCATAGTGAGAGACCAAAAAAACCCATCAAACTTAGAAGAATTTCATACTGTTGGCTCCTAGCAACAGAACTGCAAGCCACACTCCCATAGCTTGCACAACCACCTACACCAGCCTCCTGAAATATGAAGCAGCAAGTTCTCTGCCAGATTGGACATGGGCTGCAGAATATAAGAGTAACCAAACCAACATCCACACAGGAGGTCTCAGCATACAAGACAGACACTGGAAATATTTGCAGGTGATTTATGGTTTACACTGCACACGGAGAAACAAGCCATGCAGCAAAGTTATTTCACAAGCCAAGACTGATTTTGCTGCCCTGCCTGCTGTTTTTCTTGAAGATTGCAATGTGAAAATTGGTGACTTGGCTATGCTCATCCCATGACCCAGACAGGATTGCTAACTATAGAACCAGAGGACTGAAAGGACAGACTGGGATCAACACTCAACTACAGCAACAGGAGAGGATGCATTGCTGGAGATAATGCAGAAAGCCCCAATGGATAAGCAGGGATGGGAAGAGGAAGAAAAAAAAAAAAAAAAAAAAAAAAAAGATCACTGGGTTTCTGTCACTCCAGTTTTAACACTGGAATAGTTTTTCCACTGAATGCCTTTGGTAGTCATGGTGGCATCATGAACAAGTGATAGGCAAAAAGCAACTGGAAGCCAAGAATCTCCACCTCAAACACCTCTCATAGGATTATCAACAGAATGGGAAGAAATTAATACCTTGGGATTCAATTCCTTACTTCTTCAGTGTTAGTGCAGAAGAGGCAAAAATGTTCCTCCTCTAAATTTCACAAAGTAAGGAAAAACAAACTATCAGCCCCAACTTCTGACACAGCATTTCGCACTGTGGAAGGCGAAAGCTGGAGCGTAGGAAGGTTTCCCAGTTTCTACAGATTACATTCTCCTTGGAACAAAGCTGACCCTTTGTGGAACCAACACCACTGTTATATAGAACGTGCATGGGTGGGAACGGCTGAGGAGGGAGCCCACAGCAAGCAGAAGTTATCATGACTAGAACATTCAGGTCAAGTGCAGTTAGCCAACAACCCACTCAAGCTCCACAAAGACAGCAAGCAGCCAATCTGCACACACGAGCGCTGCTCACAGATTTTTATCCTTTCTACCACTGCACCACACAAGTATACAGCAATGGAGGAAAACACAGAGGCCACCGTTTAAGACTTGTTCTAGCTCTGCCTGTTTCAGAAGATATGAATCTCAAAACCTTCCTGCACAGCCACTAAAGCACCAATCCATGAGAAGTCTCATTCTCCTGAGAATTGCTCTGAGTTACCTCACACAAGGGCAAATGCTGTTTGCTTCAGACTGAAAAATCCAACAAACTTTGAACTGTTTCCAAAGCTAGAAAAAGGTAAGTATCTCTCTCAGTACAAAATTTCTGATGAATGCCCTGAATAGATTTTTAACTTTGAATTTTGAGGAAGGAGATTGAAATTTGGAAAGAGAAAAGTTTCCTAAGCAGAAACAGACCACAGCAAGAGCAGATATCAACCTGACCAAATCTGGAAAAAAATATAAGAACCTCAAGTTCATTTCCAGCAGATGCTTGTTAGTCTTTAGAAGCTACCTTCTGTGGAGATTCCTGAGCACAGCACACACAAGGGACTGTCGGAGCTCAGTTGTGAAGGGTCTGTTCAGCCATCTCACTCTTCAGACACACTAGGTGAGCATGAAGAGGTTCAGCTGTGCTCAAAGCAGCTGCAGACCTAAGTTTGCCTGATACAAGAGAGCCACCTGTCCCCGGCCCTGAAAAGCCTCTCCAAGTACAGCACTACTGTGAGTGCTCTCTTTGGCGTGGGCATGTGAAACAGGCCAGCCAGCTCTGGTTCACAGCTTTGGAAAGGAGGGCAGGATGAACTGGCGTTGCTGTGTGTCAGCACCTTGCACCACTGGAACCTGTTCAAATGCCAACTAAGTTTGCACTGTAACTTCCATAATGAGTACTCAAAACAGACGTTTTCAGAATTGAAGGTTTTGGTGCACACTTAAGTTACCCTCCCTGTGGCAACACTTGCCCCTTTCTGCAAAGCTCCTGATACAGTCTTTAACTATATAATAACATATTGTAGATTCTGTTCATTAAGTGTAAACAAATAATTCCTGACTCCATAAAAAGCAGCTTTTGGGGATTTTGTGTTTATTCTGTCCTCAGTGACTTTACCATTTTTGCCTCACTTACTGAAAATCTACTGTAAATTCAGATAGCATAGTATGGTAGTTTTAAATGAGCCATCACTGCAGTAGCAGAGTGCTTCCCAAATGTTAATGAATTTGTTTTCACAGTCTCTGTTACATGAACTGTTTTATTCATATTTTAAAGGCAAAATACTGAAGGGAAGATAAGTTAATACAACAAGTACCTACTAATTTCAAAAGCCCAATCTGAGGTCTCAATTTTTGCTTTTCCTAAGACCCAGTGTTACACAACACTGTGGAAGAGCTCCCATTAACTTTGGCTAAAGGTTCAGCATTTCTGCTAGTAAGAGCCATGCTCTCAAGCTGGTCAATAGGAGAATGAAAAAGATACAATTAGTGGCCATGGTCAAAGTCTCCCTGAATAACTTGCCCAGTCCCTCCCAAGGACACTGTGCCAGCCAAACAATTCTGCACAAAGCATTCTCCAACATTACATTTGGAAGTCACTCCTCCTCTTCTTGTGAACTGCCTGACCTGCTGCACACGTATCTATGAAAAGGACATCCTGCACCACACAGCATCAGTCACTATGGGACTGTAACTTGTCCTTTGAGTTGACTTGAAACAAAACCTAAGTGCTTATTATCTGAGGGGCATGCCTTCTGTTCATCCACACTATGTCTGCTTGCACTTCAGGACTGTAGAATATTAATATGCCCAAACTGCAATCATTTCTTTTATCTCATATATTTTTAATGCTTGACCGATTAGTTGTCTCATCTTCTCCTGGTGTGTTTTGTTTGGGGGGGGGGGGGTTTTTGTGGTTTGGGTTTTTTGGGGGTTTTTTTAGAGAATGTATTTTTCCCAATTTTTAAAGCAAGCCTGCTTGCCCACTAAGTTTTGATTTTCTGTTTAGTCTCTTTCCCCTCGCATTTCCAGCAGGGTTCCAAATCAGTCTCAAACACTCCCCTCCTGTTTGCCTATACATACCCTGCACCTATTACCACCCTTTACTCTCCTTGTCTTCAAAATTTTGCTCTTGACTAGCCTGCACTAGATCACACAGTTTCCTGTTGCAATGTACATCTCCAAAAGACTGGTGATGTGAAAGCATAAGACCACTACCTGTGCACAGGTGACCTTTGAAGATTTTCAGCAGAGGTAGTGATTTCAGAGCATCCGGCACATTCCACTGGCGGAAGGCACTGACGCATGCAATGATGTTTCATTCCCGCTTCCTTTCCAAAGCATGTGCTGCAGAGTGTGCCAGACCTGGCTGGCCTGCTTCATATGCCCATGCCAAAGACTGCACTCAAAGGAATTGTACTTAGCGAGGCTCTTCAGAATCAGGGAGGAGTAGCCCAGGCAAACCTAGGTAAACAACTACCCCAAGCGTAGCTGAGTCTCCTCAAGCTCACCTATGTGTCTGAAAGAGTGGGACAACTGAATAAACCCTTCACAGCTGAGCTCCATCAACCCTGGGTCCACCACAGACACACTTTAACAAGTACCAGCACCTCAAAGGTGAGAAGTAGAAACATATCTTTGATTTAGACATGCTGTCGGCAGTGAACCACAGCAGCGTTCTCAGCTACACGGAGCTGCTTGAAAAATGCTGACACAAAGAAAGCTGTGTTCTCTGTAGCAGCTCAGAGGAGTGAGGGCAGCTACAACTGGATCATAATTTTATGTCAGGATGCGGCAGAGACTGGCGGACAGCATCAGTTACATTGAAAATTAACAATGATTTCCTACCATCACTGAAAAAAGTCATTCTCTTCCCATGCAGAGTCCAACACAATTTACCAAGAGATACTTATCACACAAAAGTTGTTATGAAGACTTCAGCAGTTTGCACTCTGATACATCACAAGCAAGTGGTACCATTACCACTAGCTCTTTTACACACTTCTTGACATCCCAGCATCCTGTTAAGCAGGTAATCACCTGGTGGACTGGTGAATCATACACATTTCCATGCCAGCTCCATGCAGACAAAACATGTATCATCTATACCTATTCTTTACCACCTATAACCACACCTCTGTTGTCAACATGGCTCAAGTATGGCTGAGGTCAGAAGGCTGATGAACAGTAGATTGAATTTGAATGCAGTCACATTAGTGGGCCGGGTTAAAGAGTTTGCATTCACTTGCACCACCATGTTTGGATATTTCAGCCTATGGATAAGGATTCTGGGTTAATGCCAAGGCTCCTACAAAGCAGCACCTGTGTCATGCTTGCTATACACACCAACTGGCTTTGAGATTCTGTCCGAAGCTCTAATTCTGGATCATGCCAGGTCTATGATATTCCACTAAATGAGCTGCCAGTCGGTCTTTGGCTAACTTCTCCCTGAGCCTGCCAAGGAATAGAAGGTTTGATAACAGGCAATAATAGCCAAGCCTGATGGGTTCAGGTTTCTACAGCATTGGTATAAAAAAAATTTCATCCCTTGAAAGCTCAGCATGCACTGATACAAAAGCCCACCCAAATGTTGCTGGTTGTGTTATCCCAGCAAGCGTTCTCCATTACTGACAAGAATGAATCAGTCAAATGCTGGAAGCAATACACCTATGTGTCTGCTCACCTGACACTAGACAGTTAGCCTCTTCCCATTTCTCTCTGCTTTGGCTCAGAACAAGCTGAGGGAGACTAACATTTGCTTTCCCTATCCCACTCCTCCCTCCTTCCTTATTCTTCATTATATTTTCCCCAGATATGCTATGGATAGACAATGTTGCCTTGAACCACATGCAGGATTTTAGAGAAAGCTCTGCTAGTAGAGAAGGCTGAGAAGAGCACATGAAAACACAATCTAAACCTAAGCTACATGAGATCCAAATTAAAATGGACTGACAAGCCAATTCTTTCTACCTCGGCCCCTTCTATGCAAAAATTGCACTGACAGAGAAGACAGAAGAGACACAGACAGCGGCTCAAATGGTGCTCTGCTGTACATAAAACGATTTTTCCTTCCAAGATATGCAAGGATATTACCTTTTCTGCCAGCACATTTTATAATCACCACAAAATGCTGTATGATGGGTCTTTGGTTCTTCTCTCAGTCACTGGTAAATGAAACAGCTACCTACCAAATAAATACAACATGTATTCTCAGCTTCCAGAAATATTAGCTGTATTACACTGCATTGTGAGCTTTTAATTAAACTGACTCACTTTAACATGTTCCATTTATAATATGCCTTAGATATGAGTTGAGAAGTTATTTTCGTCTGTTAATTACCACGTGCTCCGTTAGAAGCACATTCACCCTCATCAACCCAGTCTAATAAGGTAAGAGTATCAGCTCCCAAAAGCATACAGACATGCAAAGTTTCCAAACTACTGCTCCAGCCACTATCCTTATTCCTTTTGAGACCGGCGCAGGTTTTTGCAAAGATCTCCAACTCTGCTGAGTTGGTGACAGCTTCAAAAAAAAAACCTGCATAGGTATGCCCTCTTTAAAGAGGAAAGCATCACCCAGTGATGGGAAGTTACTGTTACTTACTTTCCCTCTTCCTAGGTGCATCGTAAGGTGGTTTGAACTGGAGAAGTGCACAGAAAATTCTATAATGTACCAAATCCAACAGGTCCATAAAAAACGTAACAGTGCTCTCTCAATTTCAAACTACACATTTAAGTAACATGTCCTTTAACATGCAAAAAGGGAAAACTATGAGAGAGAAATTGATTCAAAGAGAAGAATCTTGTAACCTCTAGGTCACCATTTCACTTACACCCAAGATCATAAAACTCTTAACTGATAAGACATTTAATTGCCTCTCAATTGATTTGGCAAGAGCTAACTCACTTCCTACTAGACAAGAATCCACATTACTAATTAACAGTCACCACTAGAACTGATATTTCAATTTACTCCATCACCTGAGTGTATATACAGTGAAGAAACAGCTCTCTCAACTGAGAGAAGGCTCCCATCCATAGTTTTGGCTAAATGACTGTGCCACATGGAATGTACTTTACCATTGCTTACCTCCCATTCGCTTAGTATACAGTAAATAGATTTCAATATGCAGGACTGTCATTGTAATTCAGCATTCCATTAGAAGTACTTGTTCCATGAACAGCAAACTAATGGGGCCTGGCTTCTGTTTGACTGGTATCCACTGTCCTGCACCCATCCTTACCAGAGTAGCTACAGCTTGTCATGGTTCTCTGAGCTTGTGCCAGAAATACTCTCACATTTCAACATCCTACTTCTCCCCTGCCCCCACCAATTTTCTCATCTTCCTCCCCTGTCCCTCAACTAATGCCTTCAACATTCCCTCACCTTCCCTGCCCATGTCACTGTATGTTCCCTCACATACTTTCACCCTCGAGACAAGAGACACCACCTGCTGCAGCTGGCTCAACAACATGAACACTGATCGACCAGCCAGTAGGTACATTGCAAATTGCTAGTTCAAAAGCAAACCAGAAGACAACTGCTGAACTCATCTTGCATCCTCTCCTCCCTCTCTTTCACTTAGAGGCTGATCTCCATGGAACTTTAAAGAGCTCTTGAAGAAACTTTGAGATGTCTCTGTCACTGCCAAATTTGGCTGATATCTACTAAAGCTGTTAAAACTGAACTCATAGATTGATTACACAAGCTTCCTTTCCTTTGGAAAGTAGGCTAAAAACCCATTAAGTGTCTTCCTTATGTCATTCCTTCATTTCTATTCTTCACTTAAAAATAACAATTCTGTTCTACCACATTTGCTTATGTAACCCACCCCTGAGCTGAATAGTAGAAACTTTGTGGGCTGTATTCATTAAGGGTGTGACTCCCTGTACCTCTGTCCATTTTAAGGTGCTTGGTATCATGAAAAATGATGGCAAAAAGACTGGTGAAACCAAACAAGTTTTGCCAACAGATATCCCCCAAAGTTTCTGGACTGGTATCACTGAAGCAAGAACAGAACTGTTTTTCCTCTAGCAAGCTGTCAGCTGTTCTCATGGTTACAGATCTAGGAATCTGGAATGACAGGTCACAGTTAAGAGAACGAGTAGAGACTTACTTGGCATGCTTCTATCTAGTAAATAACATTCTCCTATAAAGAAGACAAGAGGCTGCTGCACATTATCACGGTGTTTATTCTCTGTGAAAACCACTTTTTAAAGTCTCTGGCCCAACAAAGAAGGTGCTAACCAGACTCATGGATCTCTTAAAATTACTCACTCACAGAATGAAGACAAAAATACATAACTCTTGCACTCTCTCCATGACTATAAATGGACCACTGGTGCTTTCACTGCAAGATTCAACTGTGTATACACACTTCCCAGATGGCATGAAGCAAGGGGAGAAAAGCAGGCTTCCCATTTAAATGCAAGGGAAGTCAGGGATGTTAAATGTTGTCACAGGGTGAAGTCTACTCTGTCAATTGGCTACTTGAAAAAAAAAAAAAAAGTTTTTTTTTCTTGTTAACTGCCAAGACTTGGGAATCTCCAGCTATGGCGTTATACGAATTACATTAGCACGGCTACCCACAATAGGGTTTCAGAGAGCCACAAGCTCAGCTAACAGGACAGCAGTAGAACAGGCTTCTCTCACACCTCCAACTCTCCATTGTTGGAGGGGTCTTCCTCCAGAAAAGGCAGGGCAGTCCAGTTTCTAAAGCCTCTGTTAATTAGCACAAAATGAAATGCCAGTCTTGTGCGAAGGAACTGGAACACCACCCACTGAGCTTCTCTCAAAGGTGGGCCTGCCTAGATGCCAGCAGTGTTTTGTCCCTGCTGAGGCAGGCTGGAACTGAACTGTAGCTGTCAGTCATCGGTCCCTCAGTATTCAGTCCCTGCAGCAGGGGCCCTGACACCGCAGGGACATGCCCACATAGTGTGCTCAGGAAGAAACACAAATTTAACATTGCCACAATGCACCAATTCAACTCAGAATGCTCTGTGAAGCCCCTAACTAAATCACTACTCCTCTTGGAGAGCTCGCTGTCTGCCTAGCAATCTGCCAGGGAAAGTTATCCTCCTGGGGACAGCCCAGGATCACCATCCTGGGCAATTCCAGGGCAGCAAGGTCTCTACATAGAGGAAGGGCTCCAGAGTTTCCTGTCCCTCGCACTGATAGCTTGAGAGCCCACAATATTTCGAAGACCCAAATGGGTCTTTCTTAATTTCCAGGTCAACAGCAGAAATGCCTTAAGTTGAGAAGCCGCAGAGGGCCTTCTTTAGCTTCAGGCTCAAGTTCCTGGATCTGCAGATGGAAGCCTTGAAGGCCTGATAACAGGAATGTTATCACAACTTCTACTCCCCCAGCTGAAGACCTGGGCAAGTTTCCAAGGTCCCTGCTAGGCACTGGGGATTCTAGTAGGCTTGACAGTCCAGCAGTCCTCTGAACGCTGGTCTGAGCTTAGTCAGAAGGTGTCAGGCTCCAAATTAATTTGTAACACTTCAACAAAAAAGTCTACAGAAATTTCAATGCAAGGGTATTTTTTTAATGTCACCATTTTCCATTAATTGTAAGCAGCATATTTGGACCATCTCTGACTTCAGTTTCCTTCAGAAAAGTCTCTATCCTTTGAATCTCAATCTGAGAATAAGTCTTCATCTATTAAAATGCATACCCAAAGAAGAATAAATATGAGCAAAATGTGCCAATTTGCCTCTAAAAAGAATCTTGACAATCTAAATCTATTCCTCAGGTTATCCTAAAATTTTCAGATATTTCCACATGTATGTACCTGCCTTGAACCCAAAGCCATTCTAAAACACACTCATCCTGCCTCAAGATTAATGAGTAGAAAGGACACATCCTTCAAAATTGAACCCACACAGGTTCAAAGCACAGGCTTCAACTTCATCATGCCTGCATACTCACTGCTTCACTATGGAAACAGTGTCTGACAAGACTAAGCAGCTGAGGGTAGGGACTGCTGGTAGCACAGCATTGTCCAGTCCTGAAAGACATCAAACACAAGAACAAGCCTGTCCTGGTCACCTCCAAGTACTAGCAAGTACCTAGTGCAGCCACATGAGATAAAGTGCACTGTGCTTGACCACAGGGAGAACAGCACATTCCTGGGATTCGACCTCTCTGTGGGTAATGCAGCTAGGAAGGGAGGGATGGACTTCACAAGCATTCATTATTAAAGCAGATGAAATATCTGGCCTGTTTACATTTTTAGACAATGTCATGAAGCTGGTTCTGCTGGTTTAGATTCCTAGGCACTAGCCCATCTACCAACTTGCCCCAAAATTGATAATGAGATAAAGAACATCAGTCCAAATGCAGGCTCTTGGCAAGTAGTTTGTCCCATCTTCCCCTACATTGTAAGTATGAAAAAGTAACTCAGCCTTTAAAAATATTAAGTGTTGTATTAGCTGAGTGAATACTTACTTTACCAAAGAGACATTTTAAAAATCCTGCAGCTGCACTAAACTTGAGAAACCAACAAAAACTTTTTCAAAACTTGAATTCTCATAATACTGTTAAAGGTCTCAACTTCCCACGCACTTACGTGAATAGGACATTCTCTCTGAGTTTAAAACACTTATAATACAGCTATTTTTAGTTTGTCTATAAATAATTGTTAAAAAGAACTTTTGCTTTACTTTTTAATTACAAGAAAAAACTAAAAGTGACTAAGGAGTTTTCCAATTTCACAGCACCTAGAAACTGCATATAATTTGAGAGAAAGTAACACCACTCATATCCCCTTATGCTGTGTGTTTTACATACGTGCCAGGTCTAACGATTGATGTAGCACTCCCATATTGCACACAATACCAAGGGCTCCGGCAGTGCATAAGCAAAACCCTAAAGGTAGCGTGTCTTCTCACCTGAAGGATCAGTTTTGCTTCAGTCTGTACTCCCTGACAAGCTAACCAGATGCACAATGTCATCTCAGAACTCTCTGTATTGCTTAAGCGTTATCACAAAATTCTTGTTCCCTATTAAACACAGGCATAGCTCAAAGCAATAGCAGAGTCAAACGATCCTTATAGCCCTTTTCCATCTTTCTTTTCTTCCTCTCCCTTCACGAAGCCCCACCAGCAGAGCATGTATTTTACAAAAGAAAGCACAACAGTAGCAATTACTAGCCTATGCATCAAATTATCGCCTTCTTGAAATACACTACGATAAAGTACAAAACCTCTTTTTTTATTTCTTTTCCAAAACCAGACCACAAGCTGATGCAAACAAAACCAATATTGCACACAGCATTTTAGCTCCTGTACTACACGTCCTCTTTAATAAACCCACAATTATCATGAGAAAAGTCCAGCTGGAGATAGCACCTACAAGTTGCATTACTTCTTGCTTATACATTATTTCAAGACATATGTTCTGTTTGAAAAGCATTCAGTGCCAACGAGCTGGCAGAAGAACAGTAATTTAAGTTGCGGCCTCAGTAAAAGTGGGAGGGGTAAATCACTAAAGCAACATATTTCACTTACAAAACCCCAGGAGGCATTCTATAAACTAAAGATCATGAAAAAGCAACTAACTACACGTTTTAAAAAGAGCACTTCACAGATGAAAGCTGCCAAATTACACAGAGGATTTACTGAAAAGAATGTGTTACTGCCAGGATGGACAAAAGCATGCGTTCTACCCATTCCAAGCTCCTCCCCATCTCCTGTCATGCTCACAGCAAGAAGCAGATCAAAAAATGACAACTACAAACGCCAGGATTAGAACAGAGATAAAAAACAAACCTGCTGGTTAATGCCTGGAAAATTTTTATTTTGAAGATTTGGTAAGGGAGACTGAAAAAGAGAAAGAAAAACAAACAAACAAAAAAACCCAGAGAAAACAACCTAGTTATGATCGAAAACGTCACGTCCCGCCCCCCTTCCTGCCCCCCTCCCCCCCACTCTCGGGCCAACGAGCAGAGGTTCACAGCGGCAAAGGGCACAAGCGCGCACCTGGCCGCTTTTCAGAGCCGGCGTGCAGCGGCGCAGCAGCCCGCACTGCCTCCTGCCCTAGGCAGCAGTTTGTCGGAGTTTGCCTGGAGTTGGGTCACGGAAACCTCACTCCAAACGAGAGCGCAGGCTGACCCCGAGGCAATCAGGAGTGCCCGGGATGGGGGGAAGCAGCGCGTCCCGGGCAAACTGCCCACCCCGTTCTCCGTCCCCCCTACCTGGTTGGTGTCCTCGCCGTGTTCCAGGTGCACGATGCCCTGGCTCCTGCCCTCCGTGTCGCTCAGCACATCGTCCTCCGAGTCCTCCAGGAGAGACGAGGAGCCGGTGGAGGAGAGCGAAGAGGTGGAAAGCCTGCGGGACTGCAGGTGCAGCGAGCTGTCCGTCCTCAGGCAGCCGCTTTCCAGGTGCGGCGGCTGCGCCTGGGGGCTGCCCTGCGTCTCCTCGCTCTCCTCGGCGGTGACGGTGAGCCGGGGGATGACGGGCCTCAGCACCCCGTTGGGGGGCCGGCAGCCTCTCTTCCCCGGGTCGGGCAGCTGCCGGGCGGCGGCGGCGGCGACAGCAGCGACACGAGCCTCGAAGAGGGAGCAGAGCTCCCCCACGCTCAGCCGCTTGGCCCGGCTCAGGTCCGGGCTGCTGTGCAGCCCCGCGCGAGTCTCCATGGCGGGCTCAGCGCCGGGCGCCTGCCGGGCAGCGCCCCAGGGCCGGCGGCCGGGGGCGTGCATGGGGGAGCGTCGCGCTGCCGCCGAGGAAAGTTCTTTGTGACTCAGTCTCCGGCCGCTGCTCGGAGCGCGGCGGCGAGGCTCATGTCCAGCCCACCCTCCCTTGGGTAGCTCTAAGTCACCCGCGGCGACAGCCAGAGACGGCTACCGCGCCCACCGACCCGATGCCAGAGCCATTGATACCGTGCGGAGACCGTTCGCCCGCCGCCACCGCCCCGCTCCGCCCCGACGATGAGGGGAGGAGCAAGCCGAGCCGCGCAGCGGGGAGCCCCGGCCCACCCCTTCCCCGCCACCTTCTTCGCCGCTCTTTTGGTTTCGCTTTCTCTGTGGTGGCCCCCGGGAAGCGGCAGGCTCCCGGGCTGCGGTCTCGTGCTGTCCCGGCGGGGCGCTTCCCGCCTTACCTCTGGGAGTAGCGCCGCCCGCTCCGGCAGCTGCTGCCTGGGGCCCGCCGCTCCCCGCCGGCTAACGGCTCCCCCGGGACGGCGGGCGCGC